>PVLC010003996.1:0-60411 GCA_004027655.1 Graphiurus murinus | reverse complement strand
AGAATGCTGGGATTACAAGCGTGCGCCACCACGCCTGGCTAAGGGGATGTAATAGTTAATTGATTTATCTTTGTCATCACCCTCTGAAAGCAGAAATTGTTAATCTCAAAGATTATGTTTTAAAAATATTATAATTAAATGAGTCTAAAAACAAGTTAATCTTTCTACAATGTCATATAAAACAATAATATACTAAAAGGACATTGATTAATAGACTACTAAAAAGATTGAAATATAAAAATATTAATAAAACAAAATTTAATCTATAGTTTCTAAAGTGTATCTTGTTAATTTAACATTAATCATTGAATACAACAAACTCATCTTGGTTTATTGATTGTCACTTAGTCCTATCAACTGCCATTATTATAAAACCCCCTCACATTATTAATGAATTCAGTGAAAGTAACATAAGAAGTTCCTCCCACTTACATTGGACATTTGGCCCAGTCACTTGGGTCATTTGTAAGCATTAATTCACTAATTCTGCCAGGAAAAATATATTATTTCTTGCCATTAGTACTCTCATTCTTCATGTTGTACTTTGTACTTCCTCCTTGTTTTCCCATGCCATTGAATACATTTTTATTTATTTCTTCCTATCGCTGCTGGAAAGACACAGTTCTAGGAGGACAATCATAACACAAACAGCCTCTAAGACCCTCCTGAGCCAATACTTCCACCCAATCTCAATTTCTACTTTGTTTTCCAACTAGCTGTTGGTCTCTATTCCATTAATCTATAAAAGCTTGTCCTAGTCAACCTTTGCAGGTGCTAAGGAAACAGAATTGAATGGTGGGGGTCTTTCAAATGATTTCAGTTACTGCTTTGCTTTAGAACTGGGTTGGACTCTACTCCATGTATCAGGGAACTCTTGCTCCAACTCTGCTGACATAGGTTCCTAGTGGATGACTGACACAGGGCAGATAGGCTATACAGTGTTCCTTTCAGTTGCTTTTGTTTTTAAAAACCAAAGTTGTATGTTTTTCTCATCTTTAATATAATGTGCATCATCTTCAGTATGATGTTTCAAAATATGTATGCATTGTGGAATGGCTCAATTCAGCTAATTAACATATGGATTACTTCAAATGATAATGATTTTTGTAGTGAGAATGCTTAAAACCTACGCTCTTGGCAATTTTGAAGAAAATACTATACTGTTATTAAATATAGTTACAATGTTATACAACAAATCTCCTGAACTTACTCTTACTCTTATTTTGACCCACATTACCCAATGCTCTGATGACCACCATCTCCATCAGCCTCTGGTAATCAGTGTTCTAATTTCTGTTTCTGTGAGTTCAAATTTTTTAGTTCCTGGATGTAAGGGATTACTGGTATATCAAGAATTAATGAAGGCCCATCATTCTTCTTGTTTTGGTGCAGGTTTCTGCTTACTTCCCTAAGAGAAAAAATTGCTTTTCTCTTTCTTGATATGCTAATGCTCTCTCCCTGGACACATATAGTAACAGCATCAAATAAGTTCCTTTTTCTTACCCCAAAGAAAAGCCATAAGAGTCTTCACTGGATTGGCCACATCCTGCTGTGAATATTTTTGTCTCATCCAAAGGTCATGGTGAAAATTTATCCCTTCTGAAATTTAGGTGTTTCCAATGTGATAGTATTAAGTGGTGGTACCTTTAAGAGCCCAGGAAGGTTTTTCATCATTAATAGGATTAAAGTCCTTTCAAAAGAGACTTCATGCAGCCTTCCAGCCTATTCTCTGTTATGTGAGGTTACAAGAAAGAAGCCCTCACTAGACCCAATGCCAGTGCATTCCTCTTCCACATCCTTGTCTCAGAATCATGAAAGTTATTTTTTTCCCTTGGCACTGGGAAATTAAATCAAGGGGCATTCTAACTCTGAGCTATACCCATAATCCTTTTTATTTTTTATTTTGAAACAGGGTCTTGTTAAATTACTGAGGCTGGCCTTGAATCTGAGATCTTCCTGTTTCAATTTTCTGTTTCAATCTCCCAAATACTAGTATTACCAGCATGTGCCACTGTGCCCAGTTGATTTCTTTTCTTCACAAATTATCCAACCTTGGGTATTTTGTTGTAGCAGAACAAAAAACTTAGGGCATATCCCCACCCAAGTTATCACAGTCCTTTGTCTTTTATTTATTTATTTTTTGCAGTACTGGGGATTGAATTCAGGGGCATTCTGCCTCCAAGCTATACCACCAGCCCTATTTCTTATTCTTTATTTTGAAACAGGGTCTCACTAAGTTGCAGAGTGACTCACTAGGTAGCTGAGCCTGGCTGCGTACCCAGATTACAAGCTTGTGCCACCACGCCTGGCTTATTAATTTTTTATCATGTACTATTTTAATACTATATAGCTTGTTATATGTTTAATTATTTGCACTCTCTGTAGTCAAGCCACACCTAGCACAGTACCTGGGGTATACTAGCAGCTAAATTATTGTCAGAAGAACTAGTGACATGACATATACTCACAAACATATCAAAGTCAATCACTAAACCGAACATGAGAAGAAGGGAGTGGGGAGAGAATGGGGTGGGAATTGGGGAAGGGTTAAATGAGAGATGTGTGCATGTATGTCTCTACCAGCTTGAACATAACAAAGATGTATGATTACAATACACCAATAAAAATATTTTAAAAAGAGCTGATGAATGTGTATGACTGTGTGGAGATGTTCAGAAAGCTTTCTATGAGTTGATTTGGCCCTCTCATCTGCTTCCTTCAGTGCCTAAAGTTCTAGCATTAGAACTGCATTTTCTTTCCAAGTAATGCTCAGAGATGTGCTTATTACATTAATTATACCCATGAGAGATGCAGTCTTCCTCCTTTCATTATTCCACACTAAGGAAAGAACAGACTCAGTCTTCAAATTTCCATCCTGTTCCTCCTTCCTCATCATGTATTTGTAGCCCATAGAAATTGCAAACACACAGGTGACTGTGACAAAGTTTTCCTTTCCCCACTTGATGAGAATTGTTTTTTTATAGTTACTGCCAAAATAATTTATGTTACTTTCTATTTATCATCTACATGTTCTGATGAATTGCATATAAGGATCTCCCTCAGTTCTTGGGATTGATCCAGGAGCAAGACATGTATACACAGGGGCAAGAGAAGCAAGCTGTGTTGGCTAGTGTTTTTATACACTTCTGATAAACAGGACAAGATGTTTCAGCACAAGTAGTGTTAAGTGGGACTGACAGTCTGACCACAGTAATCCTGAGCATCAATTTTATTTATTTGTTTGTAGACCTTTGTTGCCCTATCTCAAAATTTTATCAGCATAACAATAGAATTCTTCACATTCAAAGTCTGCATTCCCATTCACAGTGCTCTTGCCCCACTATAAGGACTAAAGTCTATATAACACTTGCTATTCTGCCTGACTTTCTTGGTTTTCATGAGCCTGTTAGATACAGAATCAATATGCTAGTCTGATATTCACCACTCCCAGACAGAAGCAAGGCCAGTAAGGTAGCTGACATACAGTGGGCACTAGTAACTAGTAACTGTTGAATAAAGTAATAAGTAGAGCAAAGAAGTGTGTGTGTGTGTGTGTGTGTGTGTGTGTGTGTGTGTGTGTGAGAGAGAGAGAGAGAGAGAGCGAGAGAGAGAGAGAGAGAGAGAGAATGGAAGGAAAATTTGTCTATCCATCAGGGTTATATTTGATTCATTTAACAAAAGGCAACCACAGTGGTTTTACATACCAGGCTCTTCTATTTTTCTTGATTTTGATAGTTATGTTGTGACCTTTCCTTTTAAAATTTGTTGTTTCATGGTCATTATATGGAGACTCCAGCTTTACCTTAATATTTTATGTAGGAAGAGAAAAGAGGAGGTAAGAAGGAGTTGGCAAAGTCGGGAGTGGTGGTGCACGCTTCTAATCCCAGCATTTGGGAGGCTGAGACCGGAGGACCCGGGTTCTTGGCCAGCCTCAGCTACCTAGTGAGGCACTCCACAACTTAGTGAGACTCGGTTTCAAAATAAAGAATAAAAAAATAGGGCTAGGGGTATAGCTCGGGGGTAGAATGCCCCTGAGTTCAATCCCCAGTACCGCAATAAATAAATAAATAAATAAGAAGGAGTTGGCATTTTTTTCCTTTAAAAATACCCAATAGATTTCTGCTTATATAATATTAGAGGACAGTGAAGAACAATTTTCACAAAATTGTTTGAGGACTTAACAGTTTTGTTTTACTTCTATTTTAAATTAGTATACAGTATTTTGTTTGTACTGGAGATTAAACCCATGGGGATTCTTCCTCTGAGTTACACCCCCAGCCACACACACACACATACACACACATATATATGCTACAGCTTTATCTTAATATTTTATGTAGGAAGAGAAAAGAAGAGGTAGAAGAAGTTGGAAAAGAAACGTAGAATATATAGAGAGAATATATATATAAACAGAATATATATATACATAGAACATATATATGTATATATATATTTATATGTATTTATATGTATATTTAATATATAAATATATATTTAATATTTATATATTTAATATATATTTAAGATTTAATATATAATATATTTAAGATTTAATATATATTATATATATATTTAAGATTTAATATATATTATATATATATATATATATATTTAAGATTCTGGCTAAGTTAGCATGTGCTAACTTTGTACCTGTGATCTTTCTGTCTCAGTCTGCCAAGTAACAGGATTACAAGCATGTGACACAACACCTCAAGTTTTGTTTTGTTTTTTTTTAAATAAGAAACAAGGAGAGAGAATGACATGATGGCTTAGGAGGAGTGAGCTACAAGTGTAGGCAAACCCTTATTTATCTACATTCCCAAACATTTATATGGGGAAAATTAAAGATGGATGGCAAACTCCTCTGACTAGTGGGTCCAGGTGGGTGATGTAAAGAGAAAAGTAGCTGTTGGGAATTGTTAAGCCTTCAGAATTGCAGGATGCAGCTTCTCAGTCTCGGCTGCTGAAGGGTATGTAGCAATACGCTCCCGGATCTTATCTTTCTAAATAAGTTGATGATTACTATCTTTGTAATTTCAAAGTAAATGCTCTCTGTTTAAAGTCCACAACTAGTACACAGTGTTTAAATACAAAGGAATGAATGAAGCAAAGCACACCTGGGGGTTAGACTTGGCCTACAGGGAAAGACTTTAGGACATTGAGACAGCATCAATTCTCAGGGCTCTTTTGGCTAAAACAGTCTGTGTCTTGGTTTCCTATCTGAGGTCAGTATTAGGTGCTTCTCACAGATTCACCAGGGAGAACATTTGAAATGATGAGAAACAATGCTGTAACTTCCACAAGCAAGTTCCTGGACAATTTTCCTTCAAAATATAACATTGCTGTACTATAGCTTTTCCTATGACTTGTTCATTGTTGCAAAGAAACATAGAATCAAATTGTATTGTTGGATATGTTTATGTTTCATCATAAATAATTCCGTCTTTGGTAGGCTTAATTTACATCAACTACATTAAATTAAGGGACCTATTTATACAGATTATATCCACCCCACACAATCATTCCTGTTCTATGAATAACTAACTTAAGAAAATGTTTCTTTCCTGTGGGTAAACATAGTTAAATTTTCCCAATTTACAAGCTAGTGAAACACAGTTGGTGTTTTGTATGAGACTGAGTTTAGAATTTCTAAGTGGTTCATAAAAGAATCAACTGTCCTGGTTGGTCAGTTGAATGTTGATGATAATGATGATCATGGAAATGATGGAAGACTAATGCGAGCACAAGAACCACACCCACATCTCTAACCCATTAGATGGTTTGACTTGTCCTGAACTAACTGTGGTAGCATATAAAATCACTACACTGTTCAGTATCTAGTACATAGTAGAAATTCATATTTGCTAAATTAGTGCTATATTAGCAAAAGCAAAAACCTGGGGACAACATAGATAGCATTTCATGGGGACAAAAATAGAAACTTTATGATCAGGTTTCTAAAAGTATGCTGACTAAAGCTGTATTTGCAAACAAAAATTAAGGCTACTTAGAGTCTAAGTAATTTTTTAACTTAAAAAGGGCATTGGAGAATAATTCTGTTGATAGAACTCATATGTGCCCTATGCCCCCAATGTCATTCGATCCTTTCCTTATGCGTTAATCCACCATATCATGTGTTTCTTTTTATCACCCTTCTAATTTTTGTATAGAATATGGACTTTGAAATCCACATAGAAAGACCCCTTAAGCCTTCAGTTTTTCCATACTTGTTTTATAATGCTACCACTTTTCTTTCGTTAGCAATTGTGCTAAGTGTAAAGTAGGATGTGTTGAGTCTTTATTGCAGCCAAAGCAGCCAATGTCACACTGGAATGTCTTGAGCAATTAAGAAGAAAAATTGCATTGAGCATAACTTTGAACTACAGCAATGAGATGTGGATATTGTTGGGCTTATGTAAGCCTAACCCACTAAAGTCATCAATTTCACCGAATTCTAATGCTGTCACACTTGCTATATCTACTTTTTTTTTTAAAGAATTTTATCGCTGGGACTTAGGCTGACTTTAATTGGTTAACTTGAAAAAAAATAACTAAATTCAGGGTCTTTGTTAGTAAATCTTAATTTAAATCCTTCACCATGCATGGGACATGACTTATCTTTGGATTCTTCATAGTAATCTAATAGTAGATCTTCAGAAATGACAGATAGGGCCAATCTATTTAAGTGAAATAAGCAAATATATCTGAAAAAACTGTAAAATTCTCTCAATATTATATTTTTAATTTGTTATCAGGAATGTTTCTGTATTAGGATTCTGCAGAGAAACAGAATGAATGGAATATACATGCATATATTTTTGTCTATACACACAGAAAGACACATATCTATGTATATGTACAGAGAAGGAGGATCATGAGAAAGAGATTAGGAGAGAAAAAAGAAAAAAGAAAGCAAGAGTAGGGGAGGAAGAGACAGAGAGAGGGCAAAGAGAATGTTCTCCTTTTTATTGGGAGTGATTTTCTTGGGCCTTTCCTTTGTTACTAGTACCCTTATTCTAGAGGATCTTGGACTCCAGAACCTTTCTTAGAAATCCATGCAAATTTAGCTAACTTACAGAATATTATTCCTTTTTTTTTCCCTTGAAGGGTCTCACTGATAAATGCTAACAAAGTATGTCAATGAGCCGGACATGATACTGCAGGCTTGTAGTTCCAGTACTTGTTCATGGCTAGCCTCAAAAATTTAGTGAGGCCCTTTACAACTTAGTGAGATCCTATTCAAAATAAAATATGGATGGGGGTGTGGCTTAGAGGTAGAATGCCCCTGAGTTCAATGCCAAGTACCACAAAAGAAATAGAAAGTACATAAATGACTTAACAAGCCTGAAGCCTTTTAACCCATTCTACACTCAGAGAATATCTTTTGGAGCTAAACAGATCTAAGTTAGAATAGAAGCCTTAGTCACTTGTAAGATATCTGACACAAATAATTTATTTGCCATCTCCATCCTCAATTTTCTCTAAAAAAGAAAAAAGAAGCAACATTCATTCAACTACTTACTTTCTTACAATTCTCATTTATATATTTATTCCTCAAATCCAGTCTCTGGTCTCAGTGCAGAAATAGAAAATTTTCTCTAAAGGCTCTGGGCTGAGTACTGACTTGTATACCCGAACCAATGCCTCAGACAAACCAGCTAGCAATTCTTTCTCAGGTCATCCCAGGCCCCTTTAAACATTTGCACTTCACCTGGTACCCAGCACTTGTGTGAGATCTAATTGCTGTTATAAATCCCTACAGCTACAGTGCTTTTAGTAGCTCTGTACTATTGACTGAAATCAGATGGATATACAATAAGCCAACTCAAACCTTAGATTTTTTACATTTTGCAGTTCAGAGAAGGGACTTTACTATCTTTGAATACACAATGTCCTGCAGAAGCTGATATTTTGCCAATGCAGGTTCAGAGTTGGAGAATGGCTGGAGCAGATGAGTCACTGGGGGTGTGGCCATGGAGACTGTACTTGTCCCTGGCCCCCTCCTCTCTCTCTACCTCTCAGCTTCCCTGTGGCCATGAGCTAAGAACTATATTTCCCCCATGCCAAGCCTTAAAGCCCTGTTGCCAAGCTGTTCCTACTGTGAACTGTGTGATCATGAACTGATCACTGAAATCATGAGCCCTCCAATAAGTTTCTCCTTCTAGGAAAATCAGATTGTACTTGGCAGGTACTTTTGTAACAATTTAGAAAAAAACAGGCTTCAAAGAAGATCTCTGTAGTACAACTCAGAGCTAACCCATTTTGTTTTGTAATGGCACATTAGGTTATCTTAATAACCTGTAACAAAAATAAACAACTCAAACATTTCTACTTTATTCTGGGAAGTCAATATTGATATTTTAGACACAAAACTTGTACCTGACATTTTGACCTAGAATCCTAGATGTGAGAGAAGAAAAAGTCAATTCCCATCTCCTAAAGATTTCTGAGTTATAGCCACTTGGATCTGGCCTTAGGGATATATTCCAAGGATGACTGAAACTTACAGATGAAAGGTTGATTGAAATGTAGAGATGAAGGAGAGATTACCATTGCAAATTGTGTTAACCTTCTTACTGCATGGTTGGCCATCACCAAAAGAGTTCAGCCTTCCAGATTGCAATCACATATAATATCACAGAATTAAATCACCCATTACCAACCCTTCAAGCACAGTTTTAGTAAATGTATACTTTGAATTCTAAGTAAGTTTTGACTTAACGGGGTACATGCAATCAACTGATAGATTTCAAAGTCCCATGATATTTTTCTTTCCAAAGAATCACAAAGCACAACCCATTAAAATTGCAAAACCACAGATGCATTTAAAACTTCATACATCTTGAGAAGCCCTACTCAGAGAGAGAGTGATTTTTGCATGCCAAAGATTTTATTAACCTCAGATTTTCATCTATGCTCCATAATTATAACAAGAAGAATCTGACCACTTCCTATGCTTGTACATGTTACTCTCTTACTCTCATTTAATGCTTTCACTCTGAACTTGGCAGTGGTGGCAAAAATATACCAGAGGTTCCAGATTGGAGTCCTCTGACTCAATTGATCTCCACATAAGTTTGATTTGACTGGAATCATCACAATTCATGTCAGCTAGAGAAGTTATGTGTAGACCTGCTGTAGATTATATGGTCCTCCATCCTTCAAGAAAGAGATCATTTTAAAAGGAGAGGAAGATGTGCTTGGTGATGCATGCGGATAATCCCAATACTTAAAAGACTGAGGCAGAAAGATGGCAGGTTTGAGGCCAGCCTTAGCAACTTAGACCTTCAGCAACTTAGAGAAATCCTGTTTCAAAAATTTTTAAAAACTTCTGGGAGTACAGTTTTGAGGTAGAAAATCCCTGGGTTCAATTCTTTGTAACCCCCTCCCACACACACACAAGGAGAAAGACCACTTGAATAGGGGAAGGGGATTGAGGAAGGGGAAGGAAAGAGTAAAAATGAGACATGAGGGAGGAAACAGACCAAATGTCATACTTGCATATGACTGTATTGCTACCAATCACACTAACATGAACTTGAAGGGAGGAGGGGGAAGGGAGAGAGAGGAAAATCTATCAAGAGATGTTGTATGCATATATTAATGCATCACTTTGAATTTCATTATCATGTATAACTATAACACACAACATATCAACAAATATTTAAAAATTAAAAAGCAAAGATAACTAAGAAACATTTTAATTGATAAAGTATTTCAAGTAAAAGAAAAATATGATATTTTTTCTCAGCCAGGGAGAGAGAGAGAGAGAGAGAGAGAGAGAGAGAGAGACAGAGAGAGAGACAGAGAGAGAGACAGAGAGAGAGAGAGAGAATTTAACCAAAGTTTTATGCGTTTGAAACATATATTCTACTTGAGGGCTCAGTAGTAAATTCAATGATGTTTTAGTATTAATTCTTATAAAATAACCTTTATTTATGACATAGAGGTACTCTTAGAAGTCTTCTCCTAAAAATATGTTGCAATGGTTCTTCTAAACTTCCCAATTTTTTTGGTTACTTTTGGCCAATCCATCTCTCACCTATAATATTGTATGGTTGATGTTCTTAGAAGCTCAATTCTCTGCCTCTTGTTTTTTGTTCTATTTTTCTCTCCTTTTTAAATGTTTGTAGATTTTTCTATACCTTTTTTTTTGTCCTCATGTAATTGAACAAATCTCAAGATTCTTAACACTTTCCAAAATCTACAAAGACCAGACTTTACTATTACTTTATATACCTTCCTACTGATACATATGACCATATTATTAGATTTTTATGTGAGAATAAAAGGCCAATATATGTGAGAATACCAATGCCAATCTCAGCATCATGTGTAGGGAGGGAACCACGGGAAGCCCATGAAGCACTGTATGCATGTACGTCACTATCACTATGAAGGACATTATGATGTGAGACTATAATGCACCAATAAAAGTATTTAAAATAAATAATATTTTCCTCTTCACAAGTTTAAAATTGTTTTATCTATCATCACGTATTTATATTTAACTACATATTTACCAATATAATTGATCATTATTTCTTTCTATATCTCAGAATTTTCATATAGTTATACTTTTTGTCTACATTCTAACTTTAGGAGTTATTTTATTAAATTTTTGTTTTGTTCATCTCAGTTTGTAACTTTCTTTTTCCTTTGGTACTGGAGACTCAATCCAGGGGGCATTCTACATCTGAACTACACCCTTACTCCTATTTTTTATTTCTTATTTTGAAGCAAAGTCTCACTAAGTTGCGGAGGGTCTTGCTAAGTTGCCTAGGCTGGCTGGGAACCTGCAATCCTCTTGTCTCAGCCTCTCAAGTACTCTGATTATAGGCATGCATCATCATGCTTGGCCCAGTTTGTAGTTTTAAATTTTTTATTTCATTCTCGCTCATGAAAGGTGTGTTTACTGGGGACAGAATTTTAAGATATTTCAATTCATTGAAGATATTATTCCATTTTGATTTTCTCATGTCTTTTGCTGACATCTGCTTAAATCGTTCATCTTCTATAGTCTATATTTCCTCCAGAATCTTGTAAGCTTCATTTTACTATAGATTCTGCAATTTTATTACAATATAATTTGTGAACAAAACTGTCTCCCTCTTTATATTACTTCTCTATAATAATTGGCATGTTTTTACATTCAGCTAAGTTGTAAGTTAATTGTAATTCTTTATTTATTTAAAATACTTTAAACTTGAAGGAAAGTTGAAAGTAAAGTACAATGAAGCTAATAATCCTCATTTAAACCTGACAACTGAACATCTTGCCATATCTGCTTTATCTCTCTCTCTCTCTCTCTCTACTTCTCTCTCCCTTTCAATACTACAAAACTGTTTTGTCAAATGATCTAAGGTAGATTACATAACCATTATATTTCAGCATGCATCTTCCAAGAGCATATAACTACCACGTCATCACATCTGAGACAAAACAACATTGATTTAATAATATTATCTAACATACAACCTGTATAACTTCACTGGTAGTCATATAAATGTTCCTTGTGCCTATTTTTTATCCATGATACAATCAAAGTTCATACCTCATGTTTGAATATTATTACATTTTGTCTCTATCCTAACGTATAATAGTTGATCTGCCTCACCTGCATTCTTTATAAAAGTCTAGGCCAGCTGTCCTGCAATGAACTCCACACTGGATTTGTCTTATTCCTTGTGATTAGATTCAGGCCAATGCTTTTGATAAGAGTTTGACATAACTGGTTTAGTATACCACCCATTGTATTTTAACAGAAGACAAAAAATGTTGAGCTTTGGACCACCAAGAGTGCCAAAATTGACCACTGAGTTAAGAATTTCATTATTTGCTTTTCTCCATTGTAAGGGCACATATTGCACCTTTGTATTTTATGAGTAATATGTGTGATGAAGCTTTAAAAACATATGAACATCCTGTTCTTAAACATTATTTTCACTTAATGACTTTAGCATCTTTTGATAATTAGAATTTTTCTTAGTAAATCATAATATTGAGAGAGAAAAATCCAAACATTTTTGTAGTCTATTATCTTAGCCACACTTATTAGTTGAGGAAAGGCTTAAAAATAAGGGTTAAAATTTTGTGTTGACTTGACATATGTAATGTTAGAAGGGTCTCTGATGATGTAATAGCATTTTCCCTCTTTGTTTGCCTCCTGCAGATAAAATCCCTTCTCCAAGCCACCTTCATTATTACATGCAACAGGTATGGTTCCTGCTTATCACTGAGTAGTGGGTTTTAGATTCCTGCAAGCTTGCAGAGTTACTTAAGCACACTAATCACATCCTCCCATGGTCACTAGGTGCCACCATCATCTCAATAGAATAATCCATCCTCTCACAGGACTTCACTGTTGCTTTTGTTTTTCAGGTAAACGTGTGCATGGCCCAGTGAAGAATACAGTGCCCCTCTGCCCAGACTGTACATTCACTAATCATATGTATGTGTGAGTAGAAATGGTTGTTGATCTCAACTGTGCAATGTCAGGCATTGTGTGCTGTCATGCCTATAAGCCTAGAGTGGAAATCCTTCTTTTACAAAGAAGGTTAATATATATATATATATATAATTTTTCTTTAAAAAACCCTTCTTTTTTTCTTGCTCTTCTCTGTTCTTGATGTTACATATCTTAGATGTGATCAAAATATTCTCTGTACATAGTATCTGTATCCTTTCCACTTTATGCTATTAATTATTGAGCAATCTTTTATTTTCTGGCATAGCTTACTTTGTTTTTCTCTTTTCCAGATCCAAAGTCAGCCACTCATTTACCAGTTTTCAATGTACTTCTGGTGAATGGCATTTATTAATCAAAATGTGGGCATTATAATTCCAATCTCACAGACTTGTGAGGCAGGGTGGGAGGCCCCCTGGTGGGATGGGCAACAAGAGTTGTGTGCATGTGTTTAACACTCTGTACCCCAATATGATGTAAAATTTCAATGCACCAAATTAAAAAAAGAAGAAGAAAAAAATATTTAGGCATATGATGGATGAACAGGTGTCATAAAACCCTTTAATCATTTGGACACCACAACTAATTAAACTCACTAACAACATAAAATTATTCTTAAAATTAAAAGAATATAACACATGTAAAAAGTGCTTAGATAGAACTAGGCATGATGGCTAAAATCTGTAATCCCAGTACTTGGGAGACAGAGATAGGAGGATTTCAGATTTGAGGCCAGCATTAGCAATTTAAGGATACCCTCAGCAATTTAGTAAGACCCTGTTTTTTTTTTTTTTTTTTTTTTTTTTTTTTGCGGTACTGGGGATTGAACTCAGGGGCATTCTACCTCTGAGCTACACCCCCAGCCCTATTTTTTATTATTTATTTTGAAACCGAGTCTCACTAAATTGCGGAGTGCCTCACTAGGTAGCTGAGGCTGGCCGTGAACCTGGATCCTCCCAAATGCTGGGATTACAAGCGTGCGCCACCACGCCCGGCAGTAAGACCCTGTTTTAAAACAAAAAATGAAAAGAACTAGGAATGCAGCTCAGAGGCAAAATGACCTTAGGATAAATTCTCAGTACCAAAAGAAAAATAAATAAAATAAAATTCTTTAATCAAAGAAAAAATAAGTATTGGAACACAGAATAACCCAATGATCCAAAATGGATAACTATATGCTTCAAGGATGTATGAAGTGCAGATGTATGTACACAATAAAGTTATATTGATACTTCTAAAAAAAGCCCAACACCACAGAATCTGTCCATACTGTACAGATTCTATATTTGTGCCTACTTCTCTCAAAGAAATTTGTGCATTTATTCATTTATTCTTTCCCATGTTACATAGACAAAGCATTTCCAAAATGACCACATCAATAAAAATACCATTGCCACCAACAGAAGCCTACAGAGAAGAGTTAACATTTTACAGTTATTTTGGACTCCAGAATTCATCTAAGCATGTATATTATGAATAAGGTTACATAAATTAAAGTCTAAATGTATTAATAAACTAATTAATATTTAAATTATAAGTGAATTAATCAAGTAAAAATTACTGAAATTATTTTCTCATATGGTAGTTATTAATTTGTTACTTAATGAATTTTGATTGCTTTTTCATCCTTTTTATTTTAATTTTGTTTTTAATATATAGAATATATTTTATAACTCAAAAGTCAAGCTATATGAAAAAGAATTTTAATATATTCTCCATTTTCATCTAGATAATTAATTTTTTGCTTCAGTTTATTCTTCTGCCTCTTTTCCCCAAAAGTATAGACAGATACAAAGGCAAAAAGGCAGATATAGAGATATTACATATTACATACTCTTATTTTCCATTATTTACTGAATAAAACTAAGATACTGAAATCATTTTTCCACCATATATCCTGCTGATCACATCAGTTCACAGAGAACTCCTTTATCCTTTTTAATGCTCAAGTAGAATATTATTGAGTTGTTACACACAAATTCTTCAATGAGCACCTGAGATAGTTTTCAAAATTATTTTATAATTACAACTCTGCTTCAGTTTAAACCCTTGAGTACACATTGCCTTTAGGTATGGAGAAAAATCTTCCTGCTAAATTCCTAGGTGTGAAGATATTGGAACAGAAACATAACAAAAATGTATTTTTAAAGATATTTCCAGCTATGTTTAATCCATCCATCTATCTATCTATCTATCTATCTATCTATCTATCTATTTACCTATCTAAATATCTATCATCTATTATCTATTTACCATCTGGAAATTTCTTTATATATGTATATATATTTAGAAAAAATAAAATATACTTTAATTGGTGCATTGTAATCTCATATCATAGTAAAGTGTAGAGTAATGGGCTCATATATGTACACAGCACTTGGTGAGCTTTTCCCCAGCTCTCATTGCACTCCCTCCCCTTCTCTGTACCTGATATTAAGATTGGCATTTATGTAATTTCTATATATACATAGTATCAATGGACATGTTTCTTCATTAATTCTCCCTTCTCACCACCATCACCCTCCCTTTGATCCATTACATTACTCCACTGGGGACTCTCCTCCTTTATCTGGAGTCTCTCTTGTATCCTGGATTTCTTCCTAGCATCCATATAGGAGAGAAAACATATGACCCTTCACTTTCTGTGACTGACTAATCTCACTTAGCATCGATCTCTAGATTCATCCATTTTCCTTCAAATGACATAATTTTGTTCTTTATTGTTGAGTAGAATTACGTTATATACCTATCCCATAATTCTGCAATCCATTCATCTGTTGACAGACACCTAGGCTGGTTCCATGATTTGGCTGTTATTAATTGTACTGATATAAAGATAGATATCCATGTATCACTATAATATCATGATTTCAATTCCTTTGAAAAGATACCCAGGAGTGGTATAGATGGATCGTATGGTATATTCATTACCAGTTTTCTGAGGAACCTCCACACTGATCCCCATAGCAGCTACACTAATTTGCCATCCCACCAACAGTGAAGAAGCTTTCCTGTTTCCCCACATCCTTGCTAGCATTTATCGTTATTTGTATTCTTGATGATTGCCATTTTGTTAGATGAAATGTCAGTGTAGTTTTGATTTGTATCTTCCTGATTACTAATGATATTGAACATTATTTCATATAATTATTGACCATTTGTATTTCTTCGTTTGTGCAGAAATTGCCAATTTACTGATCAAGTGTTTTCAGCATTAGTTTTGCAATTTCTTTGTATATCCTAAATATTAGTCTTATATTAGAGAAATAGCTGGTCCAGATCTTTTCCCATTCTGTTGTCTCTCTCTGTAAACAGTTAATGGCTTCCTTTGCTGCACAGAAACTTTTTAAATTAATGTCATCCCATTCACTAATTCTCATTTTAATTTCCTGAGCTTTAGGGGTCTTATTGAGGAAGTGTTTACCTATGCCTATATGTTGAAGTGTTGGACATATGCCCTCCTCTAGTCATTGTAAAGTCTCTGGTCTAATTTACAGGTTTTTGATCTATATTGAATTGATACTCTTGTGTAGGGTGAGAGATTGGGGTTTAATTTCATTTTTCTACAAAAGAACAATCAGTTGTCCTAACCCCATCTGTTAAAAAGGCTGACTATTCTCCAGCATAAGCTTATGGCACCTTTATGAAAAATCAATTGGCTATACATATGTAGATTTGTTTCTGTATCTTCTATTATGTTCCATTGGTCTATGTTTCTGTTTTGTGCTAATATCATGCTGCTTTTATTACTATACCTCTGTAGCATAATTTGAAGTCAGGTATTGTAATGCCTTCTGCATAGTTCTTATTGCTAAGAATTGCTTTGGCTATTATGGGTCTTTTTTTTTCCATTTATATTTTAACATTCAAACACATCTAGATATATTTCTAAAAAACATCCTCTAGAGAGAATCACTGCTCCTACAAAGAATCACAGATATAAGTGATTGATGCAATACGATTATACATTATAGTGAGATTCAAAGAAATACATTCATATATGCACACAACTACTCTTGATGTGGTTTCTTCCTAACCCCATTCTGCTAGCTGGCCCTCTCCTGTCTCCCATATATGCTAGTGAGGTTGTTAATGATACATTTCATATATGTATATAATATTATTTGGATTGTGGCCTTCCTCAAGATTCCTACGTCCCTTATCTTGCTCCTTCCTCTGGTCCCATTCCACTATTCTACTGGTCTTCTCATTATTATGAAGTTTATTTTCTTTCTATGTCTTTTCTAGTTCCAACATATAAGAGAAAATATCTAGCCCTTGATTTTCTGAGTCTGGCTGATCTTACTTAGCATGACATTCTCAAGTTCCATCAATCTTCTTGCAAGTGACATAGTTCCTTTGATTTTATAGCTGAGTAATCCAACTGTATAATTTTGTAGTTGACTAGAAAATGTCACTCTCCTTAGTGTCTTAATACCTTTATCAACAACTACTACCAACTATTAAATATTTTTGAATAAATTAAAATTTGTGTTTATCCCTGACAGTGGAGTGACTAAACCTGAATCTAACACTGTAATAATCTCATTCAAATTTGAACACAGCAGTACTCTGTATTGTTGTAGATATTTCTATTGAGGTTGGCCATCGACATATAGCCATTTTGTTCATTTGACTAAATTGTCTTAATTTTTTTATACAAAGGCATAAATTATATCCTTATTTATACCTTTATAAATGTGCTCACTGAACCATACTGGAAATAGAAACCCTCCACAGATCACCAGAAAATTCTATTAAATGTTGGATATCTCTTTACAGTGTAGATTTACCCATTTATGAGTCTAACTCTTTCATTTATTTTCTTCATTATTATAATTATGTTGTTATGCCTCAACTCATTAAGTCTTTTGTATTTCACTGATTTATCTACAGTATAACTCTGACACACAGAGTTAAATCTATCTTCAGGGCATTTTCAGATATTTCTGTCTTCAGGGCATTACCAGCATTTTCACACATAAAAAAGCTGTCTTTGTAACTGATTTTTTTATTTCTTTACTAAGCCAATGTTATGTATTAATAATTACATTTAATGCATGCCAACCAACTATTTGGTACTTCATAACAGGTGATATAGGAATTATTAACTCCACTGATTATATAGCTAAGGAATCTGAGTTTTAGAGTAGGGCTATTCTTGATGTAAGGTACGCAGGTACTAAATGGAATGTGAGTAATTGATCTCAAGTTTTTTGTAGTCCAGAAATGTGACTGACTGTGCAGAGGAGCAGTTGACTCACTCACCCTTCCAATGATGCCAAACTCAACCTACTTAGTGCTCATTTTTGCCTTTTGAGAGGCTTAACAGAGAATTAGCAGGGGGATTATGGTAGTATTTTTGAGACTGTTCTACAACTGTGTCTTGGTCAAGGAAAGAAAATGTTAGAAGAAGAAAAAGGAGATCAAAAGATACTCTTAGCCTTTGAGAAGCAAAACACTTCACTTTGAAAATTTATCCAAGTCAGTTTAACAACAACAAAAAAAAATGGTAAGAAATAATCCTTTCAGAAGTGTTAGAGCCCAAGGAAGTAAAATCTATTATGTTATCTTTCCTGGAACTTTCTTCTCCATGATCTTAAAGTGCTTTTAAAAGACACATATGAAAGATTGGTATTTAATAAAGGAAAACTAAACTTCAAAGATTCATTGAATGAAATATTACCATAACTAATTTACAGGCCTAACATCTACACAAAGGAAAGTTTAAAGATCTAAAAGGTCACCCTGTCCTAGGGAACGAAAGGTGCTGAGTATGTGATCTCATTTTGTTTCAAGGAACTTTCATGAATCTTTTCATCTGCAATTCAATTCTTGACCAACAAAGCTTTCAACCTTTTTTCTCAGCAAATGTTTCATGGGACACTAACTCTTGTATCATGCTCTATCAGACTAAGAGATGTGATGATCAGGCAACTGGGAAATCCTGTTAGAAATCTACAAGCAAGCCGGGCGTGGTGGCGCACGCTTGTAATCCCAGCATTCGGGAGGCTGAGACCGGAGGATCCGGGTTCGCGGCCAGCCTCAGCTACCTAGTGAGGCACTCCGCAACTTAGTGAGACTCGGTTTCAAAATAAATAATAAAAAATAGGGCTGGGGGTATAGCTCGGAGGTAGAATGCCCCTGAGTTCAATCCCCAGTACCGCCAAAAAAAAAAAAAAAAAAAAAAAAGAAATCTACAAGCAAACTTCACATATTAAATGCTCCAAAATGATATAGAGAAAACGAATATGTTGTTCAAACCCAAAGATATTATACCTGTGTTCTTTTTGTTTCTCTCAAAACACTGATCAATACTCTCACATATTAAAAAATACTCTTAAACAATTTCTTCCACTAGCTCTTATTCACTCACATTTCACAGCTTCCTTCTCTGTGCATTCTAAATTTTAGCACTTTCTATAAGAATACTCTTTCTATAAATGGTAAGCTCTGTTAGGGCAAGGGTCTTGTCTGTCTACATTTTATTATCCCAAAAGTCTTACACAGTCCATCGGCACACAGTAAGACTTTAATAACTATAATGAATAAATAAATATTTAATAAGCAAATTAAATGGATATGAGTGAATGAATAAATAGAAAGTTAACACCAATCACAAATTCACAAATGTATTCAAACAAAATCATTTCAATCATCCCTCCATATATAATGAGATAGTCTTTTAACTCTCATTTAACACCTGATGTATGGAAATTCACTTGTAATAAAACACAATTGAGGATGTGAATTTTTGACTTGCTATAGCCAGAGTTTGGTAGACTTGTAAAGAGCCATGTATAGTAGATGTTTTAAACTTTGTGGGCCATATCATCTCTATTATTCAGCTCTGCCATTATATTGTAAAAGCATCCATGGATTATAAGTATAAATTAATAGGTGTGACTATTTGTAATAACATCTTAATTACATTTATCTAATAATGTTTTCTTTGCAAAATTAGGCAGACATGCTCATTATCATTAGTTGCCCATTTAAAAGCCTATATGACAAAAGGAGATGGATATGGAGAAATGGGACTACTCATACATTGCTAGTGGAAATGTAAAATGGTACACAGATTTGGAAAACAGTTTGGAATTTCTCAACATGTTAAACAGAATTACTTTATAATCAAAAAATTTCCACTTCTAGATGCTATACAATTCTGAGAAAAATGGAACTATATCCCACAAAATCCCAATACAAATGTTTTGCATGAGTAGAAAGATTAGTATTCTCAAAGTAGTAACAACTCATCAACTGAAAAAATGAATAACATTGTATATCCATAAGGAGGAATATTATTATAAAGTAAAAATTAATAAAGTATTGATAGGTGTTAAAATGCATATTAGTTTCAAAAATGTTCTGTTAAATAAAAGAAGGCAGACATAGTGCCTATTCTGTATAATAATACATTGTATGTAAAATCCTTTGAGTAGTTACATGTATAAAGAAAAATATATGCATATTTGTTCATGGCTAGGGAGCTGGATGAGAGGTAGGCAATGAAGGGAATGTACAGTGGTTGTATGTGTTCAAAGTTTATTTTGGGGGGAATTATGAAAATATTTCAAAACTAGATTATAATGATGAATGAACAACTTGTAAATGGACTACCATTATTGAATTGTACACTTTATTTTTTAAATTTTATTGGCGAATTGTAATCATACATCTTTGCGAGGTACAAGCTGGTAGAGGCATATATGCACACAGGTCTCAGGTAACCTTTCCCCAATTCTTTTATGACATGTAGATGATATCTCAGTAAAGCTGTTAAAAACATAAAATTTATTTTTAAGTGTCAGAGCAGTTTCAATCCCTGTGCTAGTTGATGTGTAAAGGATCCTTTTCTTAGAGAAATAACTAAATTTTCCCAAATCTAATTTATGCACAATTTTTCAGAACACATATTTTATAAGAATGCATACCTGCTAGGATGTGAAAGAGAATGAGAAACTTCCATTCCACATTTCAGGCAAAACAGGAGCACACACTGAGAAAAAAAAATTGAATACAAAGAAACATATATTTCTGCTACCTAATAATACAGATATTGATGTAACTTTGCTGGCATGTACTAACCTCTGCTTCTTGTTTTCTTATGGAGTTCTCCTTGTGATGTTCTAGATTGTCCTCTATATCCTAAGTGCCATGTGGGACTGTATCTGACTGAGTCATAGACACAGTATTCAGAATTTGACCCAAAAACTTTAAAAAATTTTATTCTTAATTGTTGTATGCTAAAATTAGGGAAATAAAATGACTCAGAGTCAGAAAGACTTGCTTTAAAACTTCTAAGATACTGACCTGGGCACATGGCTGATCCATCTGACCTTTGAGCAAAAGAAATTGAATGGAATGATATAATTAATGTTGCTACTCAACTTCTGAAGTACAAGGGAAAGAGCTGTGCACACTAAAATAGTGATATTTAAATACCAATATAATGATTATTGTGATTGTTGTAGATAAATATTGATTGGTTTGTGTTAATTCTTGGAGCATAGGAAATAGGAATCAGGTATATATATGGGATAAATACATACAAGTGTGCATTTATAAACATACATGTATGTGACTAGGAAATCCAATTATGTAGAAAATTCAATTATATTTCTATCATAGCTATACATAAGTTGTAGTTGCTAAAGGCAGGTGTTCTATTAGAGTAATCTTAGTTACCACATTAAAACAAAAATACTCAATGCTTGCTGATGCTCTGTAAACACTTTCCGAATTGAACATTTTCCTATATTGCCTTGTTTAAATGGGGAGGTTTTCTGTGTGCATGTATGTCATTGTCAACATGATTTTCATTATAATGTGAGACTATAATGTACCGATAAAAGCACATTAAAAATGGGGAGGTTAATGTAAAAATGCATGACCTCTTTGAACAGTGATTTAAAAACATTAAAAAAATTGGAACAGGTCATGAGTTCATAAAAATATATTCAATCACAAATGTCAAACCTCACAACATTAGATCCTATCACATAAATGATATTTGTTGAACTTCCAAGATGATGTAGTGACTTACAGCCATATGATGATAACATTTTTGAAGAAAAAACTCAATCCTCACAACAGAAGGGCCTGAATCCTAGAATCTATGGATACAAAGGTTGTTAGCCCATAGAATTATATGTAAAAGTGTGTATATACACTTAATTGCAATTTTTGATTCCATGGTTTGACAAGATTCTCAAAGCAACATATGGCCACCCCTGATGATAAAAAGATATTTTTCCAATCTGCTATGACTTTACCAATTAATAACAAAAGTGCAATATGTTTTGACTTCCTAGAGCTTGCCTTATCCTACTGAAATACTAATTACAGCATAAAACCTACACCCAAGGGAAATAATCACACCACTAAGCAGGCCGATAGTGCATCATGATGCACCCGCACATAAAGAGCATGCTCTTATACTCAGTGCTTATTGGGTATTCTGTTTTCTGTAGTAGAAATGGATTTTCCTTCAGTTAAATTGATAACCAACAAAATACATTTGTTACTAACTAGTCCCAAATGACTTAGGTGTAGGATTTTGGAGAGGACTGAATTTATCTTCCCAAGCTCAATGACACTGTTATAACCACATTTTCTAAAGATCCCCACACTAATATAGAAGTAAGAACTATTATTTGGTTCAGTAATTGGGGTTTTCTTTGTGCAATACTTTGAAAATTCCCCCATTCTTTTTATATCAGCATTTCCCAAAAAAGTTTTCTGTTTGCACCTGCTACAGGCAGTGCTAATAGGTATTATGAAAAACACATTTAACATTTCCAAAATGTGTTTGTCTTTGGAGTCCTAGAGGGCCAGATATTTTTGTACTTATCACACTCTGAAAAGCTGTGCTCTAACACCAAGAAAAGGAAGCCATTATTATTAATAGGTCATGCAAGAAATTAAAAATTAATTTGCTTTTACTATAGATCAAAAACAATGCAATGCATGTCTTCTTGATGCAAACAAAATGAAACAAAGCAAAAAACAGACAAGAAAAAAAAAACACTACCATCAACAACAAACTACTAATTCTTAAAAGCATTTGTCAATATTTTCAATGATTTATTTTTCTTTATAAAAGCTTATAGAGTAGAAAGGGCAGTATCCCCAAACAAATAGAATATATTTTGATGTATTGTGTTTTCTTCCATATAAGAAGTGTAAAAATTACTTTCTGTTCTTCATGGGTGCTCAAGAGTCAATTGAATTGATCTCTAGTGTTTACTGAATGACTACAAATAGATGACACTCTATGTGGTACTTAGTCTTTTTTTTCCTTTGGTACTGAGGATTGAAACCAGGGATATTCTATGTCTAAGCTATACCCTCAACTCTTTTTTATTTTTTATTTTGAAACAGGGTCTCACAAACTTTCTGAGGTCCTTGCTAAGTTGCTGAAACTGGCCTTGAACCTGTCATTCTCCTTTCTCAGCCTCCCTAGTACCGGGATTACAAGGGTATATAACCAGGTCCAGCTGTTCTTAGCCCTCTTTAGAAACTTTGTTGGGATTTAAAACATATCTCCAGATTTTTTTTCCCATTTTGAAATCTAAATGGTATAGATTTTACATTATAGAATTTCATTATGAAAATTCTCCTTAAATGCTTAAAATCTTCCTTATAAACATCCATGAAGCTTATAACCTACAGAGATAAAAAGGCCTGTATGGAAATAAGTATACAAAACTATCTTGAAAATTAATGGGGTTCATCTTCTCTTTTTCTGTTTAGATATATTCAATGTAATGTGCTAGCTGTGTATCACAAAATATTGCCTATTTGTTATTAAATGCCACAGCTTCTTAATAGCTGGATCTTTAGCAAGGCTCAGTCCACTGGAGTTCTGCAAGGCAGACGATTCCAAAAGAAGGAATACGTGGCATATCCCACTTTGCATTATTATATTCTAGAAATTTTGGGTGCTTTGGGTTTTGCTTTTATATTAATTATGAAGGAAAATTTTTTAGAAACAAGTGGCCTGACAGATGCTGATCTCTTAGCTGAAGAAAAAAATAAAAGCAGTGCCTCGAGACAACACAATGCATTAACCTTTTACAAGCATTAGTCTAGAAACAGGCTTTGCAAGTTTATCTAAATAGCTACTACAAATAGTCTTTTGCCCACTACCACCTGGTCTTCCTGGAACCCTCTAACTACCTGAGATAAGACAGAACACTGCTTAAAGAGGCTAAACAAAATTGTAAAACTTTAACTAATGGAAAGTAATTTTTATATACGTATTATAACCTTAACTGGTTGAGCATAACCTTTGGAAAAACAAGTCTGTAAAAATTTCTGTTCTATATGCCTCATTGCAAAAAAAAAAAAAAGTATAAAACAGCGACTGACAAACAATAAAACAGATATGTTTCTTCACTGCATTTGGTGTGAGCGTATTCTCGCCACCTCGTCTCATTCCACACGTGTCGAGGGACCCCTGACCCCACTGCCTCTAGGGCTGGGCCCCAGCAATTAAAGACCAGAAAAAATCATGAATCTGAAAATTTGTATCTAGAATTAACTACTATAAGTTAAATTGTAACTTTTTGTAATAGAAGGATAATTACAGTATATATGTTTATTTCCATTTCTAAAAACTGGAACTTAAGTTAAAAAGATGTCCCAAATATAGAATGTTGAAAATGGTATCTAAAATAGTTAAAAAGTTAATTTTTACTCCATGATTTAAGAAGAGATTATCTAATACTACAATTATCTGTTAAAGATTTGTGTTATCTGAAAATATAAGAAGTGGCCCCCATAGAAAAGATTGATTATGCATTCCAATTTATGCCTGCCACTCAGGTGTATTTATAAAAGGTAACCTGATTTGGGAAATAAATTTATGGTCACTCTACCTTAGTGCCATATTCCTCAAAAAAGTTATATAAATTAATAAAAAAGAAATTAAAAATCAGAATATTATAGGCATACATGCGTATTCATATTTATAGCAGTTCATTTCACAATAGCCAAACTATGGAAGCAGTCAAGTTGTCAACAAATGAATGGATTATGAAACTGAGATATATGTACACAATGGGATTTTACTCAGCCATTAAAAAAACATAATTATGTCATTTGCAGGAAAATGGATGGAGCTAGAGAATACTAAGCTAAATTAAATTAGCAAGTCCCAGAAAGTGACAAGTCATAGGTTTTCACTAACATGTGAAAGCTAGAGAGACTTTGGGAAACAAAAAATTAGGGGCGATATATGAATATTGAAAAGGGATTTGGGGAGGGAGGTGGTAAAATGAAAGGGGAGACTTGATGAAGGAAATAGTTTAAGTAATCATATGGTCATATATTCCTATATGAAGTTTTCAATATCAATTTAAATATTATGTATGCGACAGGGGAGGGAGTGGAGTGGGATCCTGAGGGAAATGGACAACAAGTACTGTTTGCATTTATGTTTTTATCACACTTAACCCCATTTATGATGTAAAATTACAATGCACCAATAAAAAATAAATTAATAGGTGAGAATGCAACAAGAATAGGCAAATTTTTATGATCAGAGAGGAGTTTCTCATAAAACTTTTTTAATCTTCACCTAATAAGTATAAGTAAAAAATTAAGAAAATATAATTTTTAAGCAAATAGAGAATTATAACTCTTTGGTCAGTCCAAAAGCATGAACTCAACCAGAATTGTTAGTAAAGACAGGAAAGAATGAAAGTTTCTTCTTAAAATATGACAAACATTCTTTATAATTGAAAGTGCTTTGCAGATTTGATTTCGAACCTTAACACCTGACCTTTCTTTTACCTTATTCTCTGAGGTGCCCATGTAAGATTTCTAAACTCAGATAATGACAACATAATGTTCTGCAAGTCCTACTTTATGTATGCAGTGGGGACCTTAAAGTTGGTATCTCTAAGTTTCTGAATCTATACAATTTAATTTTCCTAAAGCATCACTATGTCCACTAACACAAACATAACATATTATTTTTTTGAATGTAAATAACATGTGGGTTTTTTATGTGCAGAAAGGGTAGAGAGATGATGTGGAAAGTCAGGTTGGTATTTAGTATACAGTGGTTGACTGGATTCCAAGTCTAGCCTGGACCAGTGCTATTAAGGAAGCAAGAGTTAGTTTGCAGAGTGAACCTCCCATTCTCCTGAAGGATAGTTGGTGTATATCAATGGTAATGAGCCTTTAATTGAGGAGATGGAGAACATCTACCTTTAAAGTTACAGTGGTAAAACATGCTACATTTCTACATATACAGTATTATTCTACCTAAAATTGGGAGCAACCTAGCCTTATAGAATAAATCCCTTATCTCAATTTGTGTTTGTTAAGACTATGATTCCAGTTATCGGAACCATTTTCATATACTTTCCAAACTTTTAAGGTCATTATTTCACATAATCAAATAATAATCAACTTTTAAGTGTTAACTCTATGCATTGAGAACAATGTTAGAATGAAGTACTATCCTCAGTGAATATACTAAAGAAGACAGAAATATAAATGAGTAAACTAAAAAAATGATAAATATGATATAATAGAAGACTTCATAGAGTAAAGCAGGGAGATGAGAAAGTCAGCTATAAACTTGGCTCAAAAAAACTCACAATGTAAGTACCACTTGACTGAGCCTTGGTAGAAGTAGGTGTTGGCAGAAGATCTCAGTAGACTCAGCCTGCATGCAGTCAGGAGCAATGGAGTTGCTTGGCCACTCAGTGAACATTTGAGTAGAGACTTCTTATAAAGATATTAGAGAATTGCAAGGGGATTCGAAGTATAGATAATACCATGCTAAGGATATTATACTCTATTAATGGGACACATGAAGTATTTTAAGCAGAGAACTAATACATCCAGCTTTGGATTTTAGAACTATACAGACTACAGAAAGTCAAAGAAAGAAATGAGCTGGATTGTACTAAAGGAATTTAATTTAGAATTGAGGAGGCTACAGCACATAAATGACATCGGAGCTGAAATTCAAAGAATGAAAAAGTGTCACTAAGGAAGTCATTGCAGAAGGGACTGGGTGGGGGGGAGTATCACAGGTACAGCAGCATCGACTGTTGTGATGGAGCATCAAGAGTAGAAACTTGTGAGAAACAGGACTACAGCAAAGGTTACACTCCCAGCCAAGAAGAAAATAATGTGTCATAAAGAATTTATATCACCCACTACTATTTTTAGCATGTAACTGAGGACTGCCATGTTACAGAGATGTAGAGTATACTGTTTACAGGAGAGTCTTAATAAGTGATATCCTTGGTGTTTTTACAGTTGTCCTTTGGAATCCCAGAAAGGTCTAAGCACTGAAAGATTATAGTGAGACCTGTATGTTAGACAAACAAGGAACTCTCACATCATAGTCAATACCAGCCTTATAGTAATAAAGACCAGAGCTTACACTACCTGGTAAGACAAATGACAGTGGAAATAGAAACATTTCTAAAAGCAAATATTAGGATGAAACTAAGAGAAGCATCAACTTGTTCCTTCCTCGGGACCTTTAGACTTGCTCTTCCCGTTGCCTATTTTGATTTTTCTCTAGCTCTTCGTTAATTCTACCATTTCATCATTCATAACTGTGACAAAATGTCACCTCCTTAGAGGCTCCTAAGAGCCTCAGTGCTACTCTGCAGCAAAGATATTTCGCACAACTGACACCTTTCACTGGATGCACTTTTTAGATAAAAGGCCAAGTCCTTTCACTCTCTAGCCACTCATCCTTTTTTGTTGTTGTTTCTTTCAAAACGTTCATCTCTAGAAAAAAGCATGTTATTTATTTATTGTTTTCTCAACTCTATCTCCTCAATTAAAATATAAACCCCATGAGAACAATACTTAATCATGAATATATGTGTATCCCTACCACCTGAAATCATTACTAATATATAAATATACATGAATTATAAAGGAATGATAAATTAACCAAGACTAAATAATGAAGTTTTATATGGAGGCATGTTAAAAGGAGGATATAATCAAAGTAGAACTTCCAGGGATCTAGTATGGGTGGCTGAATACAAAAGCAGGTTCATGGGAAAATAAGATCGAGTTTATGTACCTCAGCTTTCAATGGTGGTGTATAGTGCACAATTGGAGACATTAGTTCAAAATTCTGGAACAGTCAGAACTGGGTCAATAAGATGAAATAGTGGTTGAATATGAGCAATTACACAAGTAGAATACATAAAACAAAAATGGCACACTAGAAAATGCCAGCATTTATTGGAAAGTCATAAGTCTAAAAGAATCAAAGAAGTAACTATCTAAGGGATAATAGACCAGTCAGAAGGTTTCAGTAATCCTAAAAACAGAGGAACAGAGGGATCCAGAGGAAGAGGTAGTCAACTGTATCAAATGCTACCAAGAAAGTCAATGAGCAAAAGACAGAAAAATAATCTACAGTAATATTGTAAGTTGTGACAAATATCTTTTGTCCATGAAAAACTAATGACTTCATATTGGAATGTGTTTGAGAAACTTTTATTTTTAGATTGAAATTTATTTGAGGGAGCCTTGATGTCTATATCCTGACTTAGGATGCAGAGGATGCTGGAGGTTTAAAGGAATTCCCTTAGATACTAACAGCACACTATGCTGTGACTTAGTTATCTCATCTAGAAAAAAAAAAATCACATATTACATATCACATTGATTTTATGGAATTAATGAGATAGTATACATTTAAAGTCTTTATCACATGATGATTACTCAATATATGTTTTATTTATAAAATGGTATTTTCATTATCACCACTGTCTACATCTATTTTTCTACCATGCTATACCTGATGCACAGAATCTGAGTCTCAGAACTTTCTAGGTTTAGTTAAAATAAAATGAAGATGGTTGTTGAAAGCTAGGAAACTAATTGACACAGTTTATACAATTTGAGTAACTTTCCTAATTCACAGAAATTCCAATTCATTGACTCTAAATAGGTCTGTATAATTTACATCTGCTAATAATTTCACAAGTCTTATATTAGAAAGGAAAGGCCTATAATTGTTGAAATGGATCAACTTAACAAAACTAATTCTACATATCCCTCACCTCTATTTAATTACTACTTATAACATTACTTCTGTCTAAATGAACTGTCAAACTTAATTCTCTAATATAATCTCCATGTCAATTCCCTGTGGAAACTGAAAGAAATAGGATTCCAAAATAAAATATCCAATTCCATGTTAATTAATTGAGCCTTCCACTTTTCCAAAATATCATATTTGGCATTACATTTCTTAATCCCCATAAATAATTGCACTGATATTAAACAGATATGACATTAATTTAAAGCAGTTACTTCTATTTTTTACTTAATACAAAATTAACTTTTTTCCATATATTTTGAAATGTATTGCCCCTCTCAAAAAAATCCCAAAAATTAAATTTATGTTTTCAGATATAACTGCAGCTACTTGAGAATATATTTATTTTACAATTCTGTAATATTAGAAGAATTTGTATTCACCTAGTCTATGCTGCCATATGTGTTGTGATTAATTGCTCCCTGCCAATCTAGAGTTTATTATTAGTCAATCAAATTAGATAAATAATGTTTTCTAGAGAGAGAATCAAACACATGTAATTTTATTTTAGAGGTAAAATAGTATGAAATGAAAAAAATGTGCATGTAAGCATGTAAAAGTGACTGAATCAATATAGCTTTTTGCCAATAAAATTTCAGGTGTAATCAAAATATAATCAATTTTATAACTGATATTACTATTAAATATTTATTTACTTTTGCATTACTTTTTGCTGTTTTTATAAGCTTTAATACTTGTTAAAATTATTTAAATTGGTTTATTTATTTGTAAAATAAAATAATAGTTTAAAACTTTAATTTTATTTATTTATTTTATTTATTTATTTTTATAATAATTGGTGCATTGTAATCATACATCTTTGTTAGGTACAAGCTGATACAGGTATATATGCGCACATTTCTCATTTAACCCCTTCCCCAATTCCCACCCCACTCCCTCGCCCTCCCTCCTTCTCAAGTTCAGTTTAGTGATTGACTTTGATATATTTGTGAAAGTACATCATGTGCATTAGGGTGTCTCCCCCCACCCCCGTCTATCACCTTCAGTTAAGTCAACTTCTTTGCTTATCCCATTTTCATCTGGAGTCCCTCTTATGCTCCATCTTCTCCCTAACATCTGGATATTAGGGAGAACATTTTTTTTTTACTCTTTGTGATTGACTAATCTCACTTAACATAATGTTTTCCAGTTGCATCCATTTCCCTGCGAATAATATGATTTTGTTCTTCTTTATGGCTGAGTAAAATTCCATTGTGTACATATGCCATAGTTTTTTAATCCATTCATCGGTTGATGGACATCCTGGCTGTTTCCATAGTTTGGCAATTGTGAATTGTGCAGCTATAAACATAGATACACATGCATCAGTCTAATAGTTTGGTTTCCATTCTTGTGGGTAGATACCCAGAAGTGGTATTGTTGGATCATATGTTAGGTTCATTCCCATTCATCTGAGAATTCTCCATACTGTTTTCTAAAGTGGTTGCACTAATTTGCAATCCCACCAACAATGAATTAGGGTACCCACTTCTCCACACCCTCACCAGCATTTGTTGTTGTTTGTGTTTCTAATGATTGCCATTCTGATTGGTGTCAGAGACCATGATGTACGAAAGAGTTAAGACCTAAGGTTCTAAGGGCTGTTTACAGTCCATGTCTATCTGAAGTACATTCTATGCTGATGCCAAGAATGCATAAAAGAACTATGTGCTAACCATGGACGTCAGGTGTGTGTGTAAGTGCTGGCCACAAAGTTAGTAGGATTTCATGAGGTTAATAGGTTTTCTTAAGGGTTAATGAAAATAGTCAATTGAATGGTAAACTTGGGCAGAAGTATGCAATATACTTTTAGATAATAGGTTAGGTAAAATATTAACATATGGCTAAAGGGTTTCGGGAATAATATGTTTTCTTAAAACAATGAGATTTTCTCATTGTTTTAAAACAAAGAGTATGTTTTTAATCTTTACATGCGATGTTTTTCTGTAGTATGAATCAAAATTGCCTGATGTTTTTCTTCTGATGTTTTTCTCAGATGATCTTCCTTGTATAATTGTATAAAAATACCCTGAAAAATAAAAATCGGGCAGCAGTATTCACTGTTAGCTCTCCTGAATCTATCCCTTGTCTTTCTCTTTCTTAAGCAACTTTTGTCTTTGTTTTTCTCAAGCCACGCTTTCTCCCTCCAGGTTTGTCTGACTTAGCCGACTGGCATCGGCAGATTGGAGTTAGGTGAAATCTCAAGGTAGTTTTGATTTGCATCTCTCTGGTTGCTAATGGTGTAGAACATTTCCTCACATTTATTAGCCATTTGTATTTCTTCTTTTGTGAGGTGTCTATTTATATCCTTTGCCCATTTTTTGATTGGGTTATTTGTCTTCTTAGCTGTTATTTTCTTGAGCGCTCTGTATATCCTAGATATTAGCCAAAGTAGTTCTTAGCAACAAGAACCATGCAGGAGGCATCACAATATCTGACTTCAAACTCTACTACAAAGCCACAGTAATAAAAACAGCATGGTATTGGCACAAAATCAGATACATAGACCAATGGAGCAGAATAGAAGATTCAGAAACAGACCCACATGCTTACAGTTAATTGATTTTTGACAAAAGAGCCAAAAATATACATTGGAAAAAAGATAGACTCTTTAACAAATGATGTTAGCAAAACTGGTTAACCATATGCAGAAAATGGAAATATACCCCACTTTTTCACTCTGCACAAGAGTCAACGCAAGGTGGATCAAAGACCTGAAAGTCTGCCAGAGACCTTGCAGCTAATTGAAGAGGGTATAGGGCTAACACTTCAACACATAGGCACAGGCAAAAACTTTCTCAACAAGACCCCAAAAGCACAAGCAACTCAAAGGAAGATCAATACATGGGATTGCATTTAACTGAAGAGCTTCTGTGCAGCAAAGAAGTTAGCCATGCATTCAGCTGGAGAGCCCTGAGCACAGGAAAAGCCTATTGGCTAGTGATGACATTCTAGAACTAAAGTAGGTATCATGCAAACTTTATGGCTCTCACAACAGCAAGACCATTTTGGAAACTGTGGGCTTTATGTATGCAAATATTTTGTGATTGATAGCTTTAAATGGATTCTCTCTTTCCACTGCTCTGTAATTATGCATATGTAATTATTTATACTTGAGAAAGAAGGTGAAACAATCCAAAGATGGGGAATTGTAGGGCTATGTGCCTAGTCCACCAAACAATTTACTCTTTATTATTCATGCAAATATTATTTTATACTTATATCTACTCAGCACTCACTGCTACCCAGGTATGAAATATCTCAGATATGGTCTCACTCAAAGAGGTTATCTTTATCCTCATTTGGTGGGAATTTAGGAGATTTATACTCTGGTTACTGAGTGTCTTTAGGCATGCCATTTATCCTAACCAAGTATCAATTCTTTTCCCTGTAAAATTGTGGAGTTCAGAAACATTCTTCATCAACAGTCACAAGATTGTCAGGGGCAGGAGCGTCACAAGAAAATGTTAGCAGTGATTAGTACAACCAGAATAACTAGGTGCCCAAAGCTTAATGCACTGACCCGATATACAAACACACAACCATCCAAGGAAGAATTGCTCCACCTAAAATGCTATCACAAACATGTTGAGTCAATCTGGGAAAGAATCTTAGAGTTATTTCCCATTCTAAAATTACAAAGGGGTCATGTTTCCAAGGTGATTACAGTAGATTCCTTTGGGCCTTTGCTCACATCTTTTTGGCTCTCACAATTTTGGTGTATTCTATGGATTCTACCTGAATATGCCTGTGTTGTTCTGCCCCAGTGCTCTCTTGGATCTCACCTTCAGTAGTCCAAAGAAGTGTCTGGTAACATAAATCCATGCAATCAGTTGTAAAGCAGGGACTGAGCTCACCTTTCTGCCTTTCTTCCTCCTCTGTCAGGCAGACATGGAGGTCACTCTGAAGCACATGCTTTGTGCCTTTTTCCAGAGCTCCTAAGAGGAAATAAATTCCAGTTGTCGACAATACTAATTCCTCAACAAAACACCCTTTATTGTACCTTTCTTTCCCTACTCCACTAGTGTTTCTTCAGATCGCCTCTAAAATAATCCACTTGTACACAAATCAGCCCTTAGGATTTGCTTTTGTGGGAATGCAAACTGAGACAGTAACATATTTACTGTTAAGTGCAAAAGAGTCCCAGAGAAGGAATATATCTTAACAATAATTTTTCAGGCTGTCAGGAAAGGATTCACTAAAGATGAAACTTGTGTTAGGGAACTGGAGTGAAAAAAAGAGAGAACATTGGAAGAATGAACCAATATATGCAGCAACACCTCTGAGTTCCAGTAAATACCTTACCAAGTGGAGAGGCAATAGTTTTATGTCAGGTAGTAGACAAGTTAGAAACACTTGGTCATACAGCGCTCATGAAAATGAAGGCAGAAAACCTATCTTAGGATACAGTAATTAAAGGAATTTGTATACACCAAGGGGAAAACTATAGTGTATCAACTTATATAAGTAAGAAACCATAGATATGTTATGATAATGCTAGTTTTCAAATATTTCCTGGACTAAGCATTGGATTTCCTTAACTTCATTTATGAATATGAGACGCTGACCAGGTCCATCACCAAATCAGAAAATATCATGCAAGGACTTTTAATTAATGGAGGGATTCCCTTTCTAGCTACATAAAAAAAAAATCTGTCTTTCCTAAAAGTCACTTCAGCAGCAATTCACAGAAACAAAGAACTGCACAGTATGGAAATGTAATTATTTTTGCTCTTGGCTAAATATGCGTTCTCTTAGCAGGGAAGAATGAAAGTCATATAGTAGTCACAGTTACAGTCATTAAACAAAGATATCCTTAATATATGTTCCATCTTAAACATTTGATTTGTCAACCCTGCCCAGTGATAAGATTATTCCTAAAGTTACCAGTTGTGATGTTTTTATTGTGATTTAATGGAAAGTGACTGAATTGGCAAAAAAAAAAAAAAATTAAAAATGCATGTGTTTAGTCTTCTAATGTATTTAACTGTACTAGGCATACTGATATCACTATTTAATAATTCTATATGACTTTACATACATAGGATATAGATATGTATACATGTAAGATTGTGTGGGGGGTGAACAGATATATAGTTATAAGAGAAGTATGATTATTCTCATTTTACAGAAGAGGAAAATAAAGTTCAGAGACTAAGTAATTTGCTTAAGAAGATGATAGCTAAGAAATGCAGACAAGATTGTGACCCTGGTCTATCTACCTCCATAGTACATGCTTTCTCACTTATTACATTCCAGAATGCAGAAGATATCACCATATTAAAAGTTTTTAGTTAAGAACCAGAGAGATACATTATATTCTACTCTACATGTGGGAGAAAAATACATAAATAAAATGATAGTTATAATGGTGCATTTTCTAGTGTATTTCACAGAAAAAAATAGGACTTTAGGCTTGAGGTAAGATAGCCAAACTACATTGTAAAACATTTTGCACCTACCTGGTTAGAAACTCATAGGATAATCGTTACACTGAAGTCAAGTTGCACTGCCACGTTCTGATCAAACATTCTTGATTTCCAGAAAAACTTTTCATCTTTGCTCTGGGCTGGGGGATTCCTGACAAATGGTTACCAAATGCTTATAGGTTCTGCTTGGATTATGTGATATACATCTTCAAGATACTAATTTGGTCATATTAAAAGCCTGCCAAGTACCGTGTGTCTGTATGCCACTATCATTTTGAACTACATTATGATGTGAAACTATAATGAACCAATAAAAGTGTGTTTAAAAAGGAAGTCAAACCAAGTACACAGTTGTGGAGATATAAAAATAAAGACTTTGTTTAGACACATGTCCCATTATCAGTACAGTGTCCCAGTGAAGGACTTAGGGAGGTGCCACACAGGGGCATCGTTTTCCTCCATATTGCAATATATCTTATATGCCTAGAAATATTTTTGGAATAGTTACATCTTCTTTTTAATAATTATAAATATAACATTGGCAAAAATACCAAACTCTGTGTCAGTAAATAGATATTTTAGATTTGGTCCTCACCATAATTCTCTGTTCAACTTTGACCAACATTGGGGTTTACAGAGTTCTTAAAGGTCATGAGCTTTCAGTGCCCCCCATTTTACAGATGAGTGAGTGGGAGACACACAGAAGGATTCAGAAAAAAAGGGACTTCAGGGCTTCTTCTAACTTAGACTAGTGCTTTTCAAATATTTATGGGCTACTTCCCCTTTATGACATGGTTAAAGCAACATGTTACAAATTCAAATTTGAAGATTAAGTGATTCTATAACATTTTCCAATCTGTAAGTTACAGTAGATGAAATGAAGCAAGAGAAAACTGTTAAGTGTATGTATATATGTACAGATACTCAACATCTATGTATGTGTATATATATATATATATATATATATATATATATATGTATGTATCTTATGTAGAGGCATATGTGTATATATATAGTGTGTGTATATATATATATATGTATATTTCTTTTAAGAAGTTAGAAAGTCATATTTTCTATTACAGAGTTTCACTTGAAGAAAAAATGCATAGGTCAAATTTTTATTCAAAGCCTGAAACGTGAAACAGAAACTAGATTCTGTCATCAACCAGGCCATGGGAGCAGGGAAAATAAAGTTTCAGAATCAGACATTGCAAGAAATATTGATAAAGCCATAATTACTGTGATGCTGGAATCAGCTTCCGTAACATGGTATATTTTATTGCCTTGAAGATATTAATTTACTTTTGGAAATGTTCATTGCTTAGATTAAGATTGGGCTTTTGAAATATGTTTCCCCAATAATTTATGCAAGAGAAAAATATGCTCTTCCCTTGAAGTGTAGAATACTAATTTGAAATGATCTATTTACTATAATCATTTTATATTTCACTCCCCTATTGAAAAGTTAGGACATGTTTATTTTTTTCCTCTCTCTCATTTCCTGCATGAGGGTTTTTTATGCACTACAATCCAAGAATATTAGTCACACAATCCAGCTTTTATTAAAATTCTATTTCCTTTTTATGATGAGAACGCAAGCTGCATCAGTCTGATATAACATAGATACGAAGGCAAAAAGACCTGTATTTTATGATACCAATTTCTAACCATTATCAAGTGGGTGGATTAATTTCCTGAAATGCCTAGGAAAATCACTGTCCTACTAAGAAGTATTCTTTCTAAAAATACTCATTGTGGCTGCTATTGTTTCTTTTTTTCTTTTTCCTTTTCACTATGTTAGCCTTTTTCTACCATCTTACTTAGCACTTGCATTTTGCAGTTCTCCTGTAGACTTTAGTACAAAATGGCCAATTCTAAGTACTCCTGTTTGCACCATGCTAATGCTATTGATGAGAAAATAGACAAAGCTTAAAGAAGGCATTTAGCTCACCCGTCACTAGAGATTTCCTTCAATAATAACAAAGCAAACAAATGAAGCAATTAAATATGTACCAGTATTTTGGTAGGAGAAGATCATAGATGTGTAATTCCATTCAGATATAATTATTAAATATGTTCTTTTTAAAATTACTGAGCTCTCTGCCCAAGAAGCTTTTCATTGGTTGATTTGCTCCAGTATTTTAATCTCTCCTTCCTCCCCCCACCCCCCTCTCCCTTCTCTCACTCCTTGTGGCAGTTAGTTTCCAATATGGTCCCTATGATCCTCTCCTCCTGGTGTTCTTATTCATGTCAAGTCCTGTTTCATAATGAATCAGGAATAAACAATTGCATACTGTAAAAATAACAATTCAAGACTTCTAAGACATTTCTGTATTGTAGAGTCCTTCTGGAATCATGCACTCTGTAGGACAGGCAACTGCCATATTTTGAGAGTGAAAAAGAGATTTAGAAAAGTTCACACAGGGAAGACCGAGGCCTCCTGCTAATATTCAGTACTTGCTTGCTATCCATGAGAGTCATTTTTAGAAGCTAATCCTTGAACATCAGGCAAACATTACTGACTACAGCCCCACTAACATCCTAACTCTAACCTCAGGAGACTCCTAATTCTGATACTCCTGACCACAGAAACTCTGTAAGATATTAAAATCTTTATGTTATTTAAAGCTGCCAAGTTTCTGAATAATTATGTAGCAATTAATAACTATTCTCCAGCATTTTTCTTTTGTTTTTAATATTTTACAGTTCTGGGGGTGTAGCTTAATGATAGAGTGCTTTCTAATGAGTGTGAGGTCCTGGAGTCAATTCTTGGCACTACAAAATAAAATAATAGAAATAGAAATAAATTTACATATTCTCTGTTGTCTTTCCACTAATGGAGATAAGTATATAGTTTTCATATATTTACCCTATTCCCAGCAAATACGCCTTGATATTACCAATCACAAAATACAGATAAGTTTTATTTTTTAAATAAAGCAGTATCAGTAATTTCACTATTAATAAGTAAAAAATATATCCATAACTTAGCCAGTAATTTACATTGTTTATTTGATATAATATCAGTTTCGCTAAAGGCAACACTTCATATTCTATATAAACACAACTATTTTATTTTCAAACTCTTCAAACAGATTGTAAATGTCACAATAGAATCTGTCATTTAATCAATTCATTATTTACTATTTTTAAAATTTAATTGTACTTAACTTCAGCACATGTCTGTGAGAGCTGCAATTCTCTTGATTGTATCTAGATATGGTCCTGCTAATAAATGGTCCATGATGGATCCTCTGGTTCCTTAGGCCCCAATTATGTCTTCTTACTTTATAGTTCCATACTTTATTATTATTTTTTTTTAGTTTGCAACATATTACCTAGAAGTTTCCTGAAAAGTGACTGTTTTAAGATGCAGATCTGAAAATGCCTTCATTCAAATATCATGCTCCCTTGGCCAAACATGGATCTCTAAATTAGGAATAATTTTCCTTGGTATTTTTAAGGCACTTATCCAATATCTTCTAATGTCTACAAAATATTACCATCGGAAGACTTCTTTTGATATCATTCTACTGTATTTTCAAATCTGTTATTCTTTTTTTGGGAATATTTAAAATCTCCTCTTGCCGGGCGTGGTGGCACATGCTTGTAATCCCAGCATTTGGGAGGCTGAGACCAGAGGATCCGGGTTCGCGGCCAGCCTCAGCTACCTAGTGAGGCACTCCGCAACTTAGTAAGACTCGGTTTCAAAAAAATGAAGAATAAAAAAATAGGGCTGGGGGTGTAGCTCAAAGGTAGAATGCCCCTGAGTTCAATCCCCAGTACCGCAAAAAAAATAAAATAAAATCTCCTCTTTATTTCTTTGTTTTAGACCTTCATAATGATATTTATAAGGATAATAAATCTTTTCTGTTTTTTTTAATATCCATTGGCCATGATACTCAGTTAAGAAAAACATATCCTTAAATTATTTTCCATTTTCTCTGCATTTGTTTTCTGAAATTCCTACTGATCTTCATAAATTGGTTTCTATTTGGTTTTTATTTTCCTTTATATGTTGTATACTTAAGTCTTTTTGTTCATTTTCAATGACTTCAACCTAAATAAAGCTTGTAATTATTATTAGTTCTTTAAAATATCTCATCATTAACAAAATAATTTATAAGAAGATATTAATGATATTTTTCTTATTATTATTCCCATTTTTCCCTTCTACTTCTCTGGTTTTCTTACTGCCATCACTTTCATATTAGAAGTTTTACTACCATTTCTGTTCATTGTTATATAATCATTCATATTTAAAAGATAAATTCTATTAAATTTTGGGATGTGTTTGTGTGTGTGTGTGTGTGTGTGTGTGTGTGTGTGTGTGTGTGAGAGAGAGAGAGAGAGAGAGAGAGAGAGAGAGAGAGAGAGAGAGAAATCAGGAATTAAATCTGGTGTTTTCTACCTCTGAGTTATATTTTCAGACTATTTTATTTTATTTTATTTATTTTGGAGCAGAGTCTTGATAAGGTATAGCGTGCTGGCCTTGAACCTGAGATCCTCTTGCTTCAGTCTCCCAAGTACTAAGATTGCAGTGCACCACTATGTCCTGCTTAGAAAAATATTTGTAGATACCTTATTTTTAAGGATGAAGATTTTGACTATCACTTTTTCCTTGTTTTATAAACATTTATGCCCACAATTGACTTGATGCCCCCAAGGCCATATATACATACAAGATTTCATTCTACCAGGTTTAGGATGAAGTCTAAGCTACTCCATTTGTGAATATTACAATTATTAAGAACAGCTACAAGATAATATGTTGAATTAAAACTAATTTATCCATGATGTCTACATATTGATTCTGGGTTTGTTTCCAAGGTCTTATGGTTTGGATCTTAAATTCCCCCAAGATGCTATGCTTAGATAGCTTGGTACCTAATCCAGCCCTGTATAGAGTTGAGGTCCTTGGGTTGATTGGATCATGAAGACTGATTTCACTAATGGATTAATCCACTGATAAATTTATGACTTAATGGGCTATGGGAAGGGTGGTAGAAAGATTAGCAGGTGGGGCCTAGTTGGAATAAGTAGGTTATTGGGGATGTAACTTTAAAGGGTATAATTTAAGCCTGGCAATTTCTTCTTCCTCTGTTTCCTGGCTTCTATGAGGCAAGCAGCTTTTTTCCCACCATATTCTTCCTGCCATGATGTTCTGCCTCATCACAGGCCCAGAATCAATGAAGCCAAGTGACCATGGGCCCAAACCTCTAAAACCCCGAGCCCCCCCCATTTTAATCTTTACATTGATTTTCTTAGGAATTTTGTCATATTTATGGAAAGCCTAGTAACAAACTGGGATACAATATATACTACACACATCTAGACCCCAACTTTTATATATTATACTATAATTAATTAATTAATTATTATGCATTTATTCTGATACAGAGGCTTGAACACAGACCTTTTCTATCTGTAAGCTACACCTCAGCCATATATATTTTTTAAAATTTTAAAACAGGGTTTCACTAAGTTGCTAAGGCCAGACTTGAATCTGTGATTCTCCTTTCTCAGCCCTCAAGTCCTGGGATTGCAGGCATGTGCCACTATGCCTGGCTCCATTAACTTTTTCTCACATACTGTGTATGAGACACAAAGAGCATATATTTTGTTTGTCATGTCATATGAGTAGTAGGTTGAACATGTATTAATAATAAAACAAGTGTCATAAGAGATTAAATTCTAGTAGAAAATGCACAGTAATAAAGTTAAGAAATGAATGAATTATATTACATTTTAACAAATGTTAAAAAAAAAAAAAAACCTAGGAAAGGTACGATGCAGAACAAATATTTTCTATTTCATTTTAGCACATTGCTCCTAAAGATGCTAACTAAGATGACTAAGAATATTTTCAACAACAATGTAATGTTATTGGCTCATATTGTCCCAAAGTAATCAACTAAAATACTCATGTATTTTCTTGTATGAGCACCTATTAAATAGTACCTCCCCCGCCATATAATTGTAAATATTTATGCTTTCATATGTATGTTTTTACTATATGTGGACTTCTATAACTATCTACATTAAATTTCCCCTCGGGGGAGACATCTAATTTCTTACATTATCAAGATGTATTTTATTTATATTTATGTCATTTTTAAATGTATCAGCCATGTCTCCCTTAATTATACCATCCCCAAAAGTGATAAGCATGGCTTCTTTGACATAACAATCTAAGAAGACAGTAGAAAGCATCAGGGAAAAGTCATAACAGAATTCCACTGAGGCTGACATCACATCGTTTGATCAGCTATTAGGGTTTAGTTTTTAATTCTCTGTGAATCTGGCTTTCTTTCTTAGAGTCTTCTTCTCCCCTGCCTTTTGATAGTTTTGAGTTGCAGACTACTCGAGAGTAATCACACTGAGATGGGCAGGGAACCTGGTTGTAGCTGACTGGTTTTAATCAAGGCAGAAGAGAGAAGATACAAGCTCTCATTTTTTTCCTTTTGCTTAGTATTTTCACAATTTCTTATCTCCCAAAGTAGTAAAACATTTGTTATGGGCTAAGAAAATAAGAACATAGCTTCCTATTTTTATTGAAGTATTAAATCAGTTTCTAACTAGGAAAGAGGATTCTCCTCACCCAGAAAAAGAGCCAGGCAATAAGCACCAGCATTCATGCTTTAGGTTTTCACTGAAGACTTTTGTGATTTTTGTTACACCATGAATGGGTGTAAGGAAAAGATGAATCCTTCTTTGCTCACACTTGAAGAAGAGAGTCCTTTCAGGATTCCCAGACTCATCTGAACTTAGTCTATTAGGGAGTTTGAGAGTCCTTCAGCCAAGTGTATATAAGTAGCTGTGAGCTGCTGCTACATTCCACAATCCAGGTCTCAGGAGGAAAGTGAGAAAAACAATTCAAAAAAAATTAATCAGTATTCAGCCAGTGACAGGCTACACAGGATAAAGTAGACAAGAAAAGATAACAACACATTTTGGCCTACTTATATTTTTAAGTAGTGCTATATGGCTTAGTTTGATTTTATACTCTAGATCATCTTCAATGATCATTTAAATAAAATAATGCTTAAGACATTAACGAAAGCTGGTTTAATAATATAAATTTCTTTGCAATTTGAAAACAAACCCATTAATTAGTTAAAAAAAAAAAAGGTTAAGGTTTCACACTAGAGTTTCCCGCTGAAGAATCTTAAAACATATTTTACTGCCTGCTGTGGTTTCGACATTGAATGTCCACTTGAAAAACTCATGTATTGGCAATGCAAAAATGTTTAGAGGTGAAATAATTGGATCAGGACTCTGATGTCATCAGTAAATAAATCCCCTGGTAGATTAATAGTTTGAATGGAGTTACTGGGTGGTAACCATAGGAAGGCAGGGTGTGGCTAGAGGAAGTAGGTCACTGGGGATGTGGCCTTGGTAGCTATATCTGCCCCTGGTCACATGCTGCAGCTCTCTCTGCTTCCCAGCTACCCTGAGCTGCTTCCTGTGCCATGCCTTGCCACTATGATATTTTTGCATTGGAGCTGGAGGATTGTTGACTGAGCCTCTGTAATAACCATAAACCCAAATAAACCTTTTCTCTTCCAACTGTTTCTTTTGGGATATTTTGGTCACTGTGATGAAAAACCTGACTAAAATACTTTCAGGAATAAGATTGCACCTCAAATTATTGTCAGTATTTAAATCTGAATGATCTTTCCTTAACAGAATACTATAGTGATATATACATCCCATATTTATAGCAGAACAATTCACAAAAGTGATATACATCCCTTATTTATAGCAGAACAATTCTCAGGTGGCCATGAACAGATGAGTGGATAAAGAAATGTGGTAATGTGGTATATATACACAATGGAATAAAAAAAAAAGGTCAAGGATTGTATTTTCTTCTCATATGTGGAAGCTAGAGAGAAAATGGGAAACAAGATATAAGAGACTTTAAATAATATAGAGAGACCTGTAGAGTAGTGGAAGGGGATTAGGGGAGGGAATCAAGGAGAAGAAAAGAGAGATTTGAGGAAGGAAACAGTAAAAATAATACTATGGAAATACATGAAGGTATTGCCGCCAGTTTCACTAACACGTGTGGGGAAGGAGGAAGGGAATTTAGATGATATATGATGGTAAATACCACAAGAGCTGTGCGCAGGTATGTTTTTATTGCATTGAACCTCACTATGATAGATAATTGCAGTGCATTAATAAAACAATATAAAAATAAAATTAGCTGAGCATGGTGATGTACACATAGAATGCCTGTACTTAGGAGGCTGAAACAGGAGAATCACAGGTTTGAGGCCAGCTTAAGCAATTTAGCAAGACTTTGTTTCAAAATAAAAAATAAAAAGGGCTTAGGATTTGGCTTGGAGGTAGAATGCCACTGGAGTCAACTTATAGCACTAAAAATAAATAAATAAACTTTATTAAAATGTATTTGGTAGACAATAAAATTTCAATTTTGTGAGCTCCTATCAATAGTAATATTAACAATGCTTAATAAACTTTCACATTAGTCATCAGCACACATTTATTAATTTCAACGTCTATTTAAATTTTGGCTAAAAATCTTTACTTTCAGATCAAGCAACTCTACATTATGAATTTGAGAGACACAATATCCTCAAATAATGCACAAATGGAGAAGGCATTGAACTCTGAAATGATGATATATGAGTTGAGAGTCTGCATGAATTTTGATCAGATGCTTGTCAGTGTTTTGTAACCAATCCAAGTATGATGCATCTTATTTTCCATCATTGTTGGGAAGGTGATAAGAAAAGAATTCTTTCACAAAATAGGACTCTATTAAATTTTTAGTTTAAAAGGCTCAGCAGAAATTTCTGTGTTTTTTCTTTTAATTCATTAGTTAATTAATTTTTTGATGTGTGCGGTACTGGTGAGTTACACCCCAACACTTTTTATTTTTTGTTTTGAAACAGGGTCTCCCTAGGTTGCTGAGAGTCTTGCTACATTGCTGAGGCTGGTCTTCAACCAGTGATCCTGCTGTCTCAGCCTCCCAATTACTGGGATTACGAGCATGCACCACTACCCCTAGCTCTTTTAATTTGTTGAGTATATTTTCCTTTGATAAGAAAATGGGGACAATCTTGGTGGGAAATGGCATGACTTGATGATAGGCAATATGTTAACTTTCCATACCTATTAAAAGAATATGTGAGTTCGTTAATTTATAAAGAGAAGAGACTTCTTTTAACTGCTTACCACATAGCAAGGAAGTTAAAAATAAACAAGAGGAAGAGGCCCGGGGATCAATCACCTTTGAGGGCGTGCCTCCAATGACCTAAGGGCCTACCATTAGGCTCCACTGCCCAAAAGATCCACCACCTTTCAACAGTACTATTCTGGAGACCAAGGCATGAATACATGAGCCCTTGGGGAATATTTCAGCCCAAGGTATAGCATGAATAATTTTGCTTGTATTGGTTTTATCCCTCTCTCTCCAGCTTCCCTTTATTCCTCTCATCTACAATTTATTCACTGAGAACAATGAAATTAATTTCAAATGACAAGTTCAACACTTAATTTTTAGAGAAAAAAAATCACTTTTCTTTTTCTTAGCATGGACAGAATCAGAATATAAGAAGACTTCAGGTCACTCAGGGCTACAAAAATGTTTAGCAAAAAAAGATAATAAATAAAAAGAACCTTCAAGGAAACTGCATTGGATGATAGAAGAGTTTAGAATTTTGACCTTCCTGCCTAGAAACTGTGTTATCTTAGAAAAATTATGATATAAATAATAGCTTTCTTTCTTATCTTCAAAAGGAGGAAAATAAGGCAACTAGATTATTTCTTATCAGCATTAAGTTATATAATCTTCGTGGCATCTCAGGCACTGAATACATATAATAAATGCATGTTAATCATTTACCCAAAAATGCAATACTGAATTTATTTTCCTAAAGACCTACTCCTAAAGAGCAGGTGAATATTGTGATTATTTTTTCTATATTGGTTTCTTATTACCATATTACCTATCCTCATACTGTCTTGTGCAGTGGTGCAGGCCTATAATCCCATATTTAGGAGGCTGAGACAGGAAAATCACGGGTTCAAGGCCCAGACTCAGCAACTTAGCAAGACTCTCAGGAACTTACTGAGACCTGTTTCAAAAAAAATAAAATGGGGACTCTAACGTAGCTTAGAGGTAGAATGCACCTGGATTCAATCCTCAGTTTAAAAAAAAAGAAAGAAAACTTCTATCGAACTCTTTTTTAGGTAGGCATGGTGGTACATACTTTTAATCCCAGTACTTGGGAGGCTGAGACAGGAAGATGGCAGGTTGGAACCCAGTCTCAGGAACTTAGTGAGGCTCTCAGGGATTTAGCAAGACCCTGTTTTCAAATAATAAATAAAATAGGTCTGGGGATGTAGCCTGGAGGTAGAAGGTAGCTGAGTTCCATCCCCAGTACCACAAAAAAGTTAATAAATAAATAGATAAATAAATAACCTCTTTTTTAAAAGCATCAAGTTATTAAAAATTAAAAATGGGTCATAAAGTCACTAATTAAATTATGATAAGTACTTCAAAATAGAATAAAATACAATTGAAAAATAGTAATTAATGTTGCATAATTAATAATTCCTGAAATTGTTTTGGTAGGTTTGACAGATGAAATGTGAGACTTTTAATGACTTTTGTAAGTGACTAAACAGTTTCAGACAATGTTTTTATATGATAGGAAAGAGGTAATTGCTTTGTTTTTAAAAAATGAATGCAGTGAGGAAAATTAGTCCTATTAGTGATCTGGGAAGATAGGAAGGCTGTGAAGTAAGAGTTAAAATGCCCTTCAAGAGGTAAGATGATTAAATAAAAGACTTGGATTTAGGTTATGATACTGAAGGTGAGGTAGGTAGGATAAGCCCGGGTGACCTTTCCTTAAAAGAAAGAGATGATGATTGTGAATCATATCACAAGTACCTTGAGGGAACAGAGTTGCTAAGACTAATGGCTCAGTCTCAAGAAGTATTTTGCTGTATTGAGTTGGCAAAGAGTCTAAGTTGAGAGAGTTTCTCTGAGATCTCAGGAGAAATGACAAGTATGTGAATTGCATCTGGGGAGCTGACTTTTAAATCAGAATTTGAATAGTTTTACAAAATCTAAGAAACATTGCTTTTAGACTGATGACTGAAGACTAAAGTTTCTGAGAACTTTGCAGGAAAGTCTAGAGAATAGACAAACACTAAAAATAGAGTCCAGCACTACCCTCTCAGGAGTGTGACCACGTGAACTAGCAGTCATCACCCAGCTAAACAAAACAAGCTGTCAAGTCGCAGGACACTCATTTGCCAGAAAGATAAGCTGAGTTACTGAAAGATTGCACAAGACTCAGAAGCTGTCTTCAAATAAAATACCTAAGCCAGGAGTGGGGTGGCACATGATTGTAACCCCAGGACTTGGGAGGCTGAGACAGGAGTATCATAGGATCGTGGCCAGCCTCAGCAACTTAGTGAGGCCCTGTTTCAAAATATAAACTAAAATAGGGATGGGGTTGTAGTTCAAAGAAGAATATCTCTAGATTCAATCTCCAGTACCAGAAAATAAATAAATAAAATAACTAGAAGGTTATATACTCAGACTGTAGGTTGTCCTTATCTCCATGAACCTGAAGTACATTTCCTTCTCTACTTTTACAAGGCAAGTCTTTATCATGCATGTACTTATTCAGCATTCACTGGAAGTTGATGTCTTCTTTAAGAATTGAAACACTCTGCAACAAGAATACAGTCTGCAAAGATTGATACTTAGTAAGAGCTTCTTGATAAAATCATTTCATAAATATTTTACCTTACAGAACAAATAAACGCTATGTTTAATCCAGGTCTTGGCAATGGATCAAATTTGTTCATGGGTTCAAATTCTGATGAAGAAATAGCACTACTTTGCAAAGGTTAAGATTTATTTTGTACTGTCCTGTTTTAAAAATATGCCCTTAGAAGATGGAAAGATCTTACATGCTCTTTGATAGGCAGAATAAATATCATCAAAACGGCCATTCTTCCAAAAGTGATCTACAGATTCAATGTGATACCCATTAAATTACCAAGGTCACCTCAGAGATATAAAAAAAAATCAGTCCTTAAATTCATTTGGAACAACAAAAAGTCCAGAAGAGCCAAAGTAGTTCTTAGCAACAAGAGCCATGTAGTAGGAATCACAATAACTGACTTCAAACTCTACTACAAAGCCACAGTAATAAAAACAGCATGGTATTGGCACAAAAACAGACACATAGATCAATGGAGCAGAATAGAAGACTGAGAAACAGACTCACACACTTACAGTCAATTGATTTTTGACAAAGGAGCTAAAAATATACACTGGAAAAAAGATAGCCTCTTTAACAAATGGTGTTGGCAAAACTGGTTATTCATATGCAGGAAAATGGAAATAAACATCACTTTCTCACCCTGCACAAGAGTCAACTCAAGGTGGGTCAAAGACCTGGAAGTCAGGCCAGAAACCTTGCAGCTACTTGAGAAGGCATAGACCCAACACTTCAACACATAGGCACAGGTAAAAACTTTCTCAATAAAACCCCAAAGGCACAAGCAACTCAAAAGAAGATCAGTACATGGGATTGCATTAAACTGAAGAGCTTCTGTGCAGCAAAGGAAACTACCAAGAACCTCAACAGAGAGCCCACAGAGTAGAAGAAAAATTTTGCCAGCTACTCATCTGATAGAGGACTAATATCTAGGAGATATATATATATATATATATATATATATATATATATATATATATATATATATATGCCAGCTTTGCACCTAGCAGGACTGATCATTTATTTCCTTTCTTCTAGGTTGAGGCTTACAGGATCATAGCTGTCAGGAAATCCAAAGAAAACATGGCCACCAGGAGGACAAGTTCTTCCTGCCAATCTTTGTACCTTTGTTATTCTCAAACTTACAAACTTACACCAGGAGTTGAGCGGACATCATATAACACTCGCCTCTTCAGATGCTGGGGGGAGAAGCAGAGAAAGCTGAGGAAACAAACCTGTTCTATTACCGTGGTCACCACCACTGTCAGAATTAAAATTGGATGTGTGTGTGTGTGTGTGTGTGTGTGTGTGTGTGTGTATTCCAGATGACAATTTGTAAACAATATGGTACCCTTATTACCAACCAAATAAAATATAAGATGACAGACTGTGTCTTGACCATAGGACTTTGGTTGGGACATTGACTTTTTTCTCCAAAACAACATATGAAACCTTGAGATGGCTAAATTTACATATAGGTACACTTATTTATTTTATATTGATAATACCCAGCATGTTGGCAAGGGCAAAGGAAAATATGACTCAAAAATTTCAGGTAAAATGACAAATACATTCAGGGGTGTTATTTTTGATAATATATATTTTAAAAGAAAAATGGAATATTTTTTTGATTTAGCACTACGAAACCTAATCCTATCATTGAAGAAACAGAGGTAAAATGAGTTATCTAAAGTTATACAATTAGAGTTACAAGCTAGTTAAAATTAGATCTAAATCCCCATCTAATACTCATTATCCAAATAATAAATCCTTCTTTTCAATAAATCCTTCTTTTCCTTCTATGAGTTCCTATATAATAAGGTAGGATTTCTTCCAAATATTTTAGCAGTATCATCAATTTTATTAGCAATGTGTTTAAGTATTTATCTATAGTATAAATTCAAGTATTATAGCCCAGACTTGTCAGTGTTTAAAGTATAAGACATAGTTTTTTTGTTTGTTTGTCTGTTTTGTTTTAATTTTTCTTTTGGTACTGGGATTGAACTCAAGGATATTCTACCTCCAAGCTACATCCCTAGTCCTATTTAACTTTTGTTTTGAAACAGGGTCTCACTAGGTTGATGAGTCTCACTACTTGCTGAGGCTGTCCTTGAACATGCAATTTTCCTGTCTCAGCCTCCCAAGTACAGGGATTATAGGTGTATACCACAATGCCCAGCCTGTAAGACATAGCTATCAATCATCCGTCTATGCTTGCATAGTTGGTGTTTGTATTGCTGTTATTACAAGAGAGATAGATCTGCCCGGCGGCGGGGAGGGGGGGGATAAAAAGCTCCCTCCCCCATATTAAATTCAAAATAATTCAATCTTAGGACATGTTACTAACATTTTGAAGTACAAATAATGGAAAAAGTGGGATCCATCATACATATGTAGAACACACTTTACCTGAGTAAATTTTGTTTTCTATCCTAGTGACCACCTTACAATGGTTTATGACAAACTAGAACATTTCCAGTGAATATCAGCCATAGTTCAAAGACTCTGATGACTTTTATCTCTTAAGAAGGCAACTGGGACAAAACTAAAAAAATAATTCTAGCTTCATATGACCTCAAGAGGATTTGGAGTAGATAAATAGGTGAATGGGTATAAATAGGATAGTTAAAATAAAGCATTTTTTATTTCTTTACTCTCTAGGTGTTAATTCTCAAAAGGCCAGTTCACAACCAGGTGACTGATTGTTGGCTGTACAGTGAGGTGGGGGAAGAAAACTTGGATTTGTGTCGCTGTTAAATGGCAGCAATTCTTCAAGAGCAGTTATTTTGTATAAATTTAAATTAGATGGTATCTGCTTATAGATTATTAATCAAACAGAAATATTCAACTGAAGTGTTCCCTCATGTTTAAACTTTTATTTTGCATAATTTGCCATTTGCCCTTCATCTGCAGCTACAATCTCATTGATATAAAAGAAATGTCAGCTTCAAAGTTGCCATCTCTTACAAATTATAAATTCAGCTTTGTGGATTAATGTTATAAGTGTCCTGTTCTTAAGATAATTAAATGTGAATGAACCATGCTTTAGAGGCAACCAAGCTGAAATCTTTTTCCCCAAAGATGTACAGGAATAAATTACCTGAAAATTTCAATCCTGTGCTTTTCAATACCAACATAGAAATCAGTAATGCATTTAATAGAATTGACATATAAATAAAAGTTTCAAGAAAGAGCCATTTTGTTGTTCTTTTTCAAGTGTATTTTAACAATCTGACAAAATTTATTAAAATTTTTATCATTCATTTAAGAGTTATGACATTATCCTCTTATTCAAAAATTAATGAACATGAAGTATGTGTGTTTGAGATTGAAGAGTAAGCTTTAAAAATGATTCTACACACTTAGCAGCTATAATTTCTAGATAAAATACAAAATTGAGGGCTTTGGAGGATGAACAAAGCAGGAGTTTCTTAAAAGACTCAAAACTTGGAATAACATAAAGTAAAATCTCTATTTTATTGGCGATTTACCCTTTGGGTAGCTGTAGTTGCCATGGAAACAGGTTTTAACCTGCTCAGAAGAACCAGGTGAAGGAGCTCTAGGATAATGAGGGATGCAAAGAGTAAGGTGCAGACAGGAGAGAGCAAAGAAAATTATACATAAACTTAGCTGAAGTTCTTGCTTGACCACTAGGTAAATCATGGGGTAATTTGAAGTATGCAGTTGCAATTCAAGCCTAAACAAAATCATTACTTGCTAAAATCAAAAAGTGTCAATAATCTTTGGGAGAAATAAATATAACCAAATCCAGAATCTATATAGCATAACACTCAAAATTTCCAGGATGCAATGCCAAATTACTCAGTACTGAAGACTGAGAATATGACCCAATCCCAAGGTAAAAGATAATCAACATTTGAGCCGGGCGTGGTGGCGCACGCTTGTAATCTCAGTATCCAGCATTCGGGAGGCTGAGATCGGAGGATCTGGGTTCGCGACCAGCCTCAGCTACCTAGTGAGGCCCTCTGCAACTCAGTGAGACTCGGTTTCAAAATAAAGAATAAAAAATATGGCTGGGGGTATAGCTCAGAGGTAGAATGCCCCTGAGTTCAATCACCAGTACCGCAAAAAAAAAAAAAAAGATAATCAACATTTGAATGGCTCAGAGGTTAGCACTATTTGAAGATGATAAAGAAGTTCACAGATGATAAAGAAGTTCACATAGTTAAGTTCTACAAGGCAAATGAAAAATTGCATTTATGATGAGTGAGAACAGGATATTCAGGAAAGATACAGACAATATGAAAAACATTTAAGCAAAATGTTAGAATTGAAATAAAGTGAAATTAGAACTCAAATCACTAGATGAATTTAAGAGTAGAATGGAGATGACAGAGAAAAGGAATATGAACACCTATCAATAGGTTTCACTAAATCAAAAGATAAGAGAGTCCATGCCTGTAATCCTAGTACTTGCGAGGCTGAGACAGGAGGATCATGGGACAGTCTTAGCAACTTAGCAAGACTCTCATCAACCTAGCAAGACTTTGTTTCAAAATAAAAATAAAAAAGGGCTGGGGCTATAGCGCAGAGGTAGAATGCCTCTGGGTTCAATCCCCAGTACCAAAAAAAGTAAAAATTAAATTAAATTTTAAAAATTAAAGAAAGATGAGACAGAGGAAAATGATTTTTTTAAAAAATTGGACAGAGCTCAAAAGATCTAAGGGACAATATCAAAATGAGCCCCCAAGACATGAAGAAAAAATAGAGTAAAAGTGCTTAAAAAATAATGACTATAATTACCATTTTTATTAGATGAACAAATGTTAGATTTACTTACCTAGCAAACCACAAGTAGGGCATGTTCTGAAGACATTGTGTAGATGGTCACACTCAAATTTCTCAAGGCCAAAAGTCATGAGAACATTTTAAATTACTTAGTCAAAATAACATGATACTGTAGAGGAATAAGTATTGAAAAATAATTGAGGGAATGATAGAAAAAGCTGATGATCAGAGGATGAGAGAGGAAGAGAATGAGAGAGAGAGAAAGAGAATCAGCATAAAACCAATGTCAAAATCATAAAACTAAATATAAACATACAGATATTACAGTAAATGTTAATAAACTTAACACTAATTAAAAGGTACAATATGCTAAAGCATATAAAAAAGCAAGTTCCCAAAATAGTCTATTAAATTACCAGGGTAGCTGAGAGTAAAGAGACTGAAGGGGATATGCTATGCAACAGAGAGTGTAAAAAGGCCAAAGAAACAATATTAGTATAAGATTAAAGATACTTTAAAATAATTATTTTCACCAAGCATACAGAGATATTTCATCATAATAAAAGAAAACAAATCAAAACATTCATATACGTTTATACATTTATTAATTGAGGAATATAATAAATGAAAAAACTGAAGAACTTAAAGAGAGAAATAGGCAATTTCACAGTCATATTTGGAGATTAATACATTCTCTTGGCACTTGACAGTACAGAAAGAAAAAAAATATTGTCAACAACATTAAGAACCTGAAAAATGCTCTTAAATGCATTGAACTCATTGATTGGAAACTATACCAAGCCCGGCGTGGTAGCGCACGCTTGTAATCCCAGCATTCGGGAGGCTGAGACCGGAGGATCCGGGTCCCCGGCTAGCCTCAGCTACCTAGTGAGGCTCTCCGCAACTTAGTGAGACCCTATTTCAAAATAAAGAATAAAAAATAGGGCTGGGGGTGTAACTCAGAGGTAGAATGCCCCTGAGTTCAATCCCCAGTACCACAAAAAAAAAAAAAAAAAAGAAAACTATACCAAACATCTGCAAATGTGTGTGCTCAAGTGCACATAATACGTGCCTGAATATAGAGCTCCGACAAGGCCATTAAACAAATGTTGAGAATTATCAGTATATTCTGTGAAAATAGAGAACTAAATTAGTGATGATAACAATGGGATACATATAGGAAAAAAAAATCTCAAGAATACTCTGAGCAACTACATATTAGTTAAGAAGAAATAAAAATAAAAGTTTAAAATATTTTTCAGTAAATGAAAAGAATAATACTATATATGAAAGTTTGCCTTTTGCAATCAACATAGCTCTTAGGGGAGAAATAGGTAGCTATAAATGACAACTAAAAATGTAGAAAAAGAAGAGTTATGTAACCCAAAATGAGTAGAATGAAAAGAATTGTAATGATAAGAGCAAAATTAATAAAATAGAAGACAGTCAAATAAAGAAAACAAAAGGTTGTTCATTATGAAGATTAGGTCAAAATATTTTAAAAAGCTACATAAAAGATATTAAAGAGATAAATAAAATAAAGGTAAATCATCATGGGAACACTATGCTGTAAAAGGCACAACTGAAAGTACCTTTACTGTGATTTGGTTGTAAATCTTTCCTATTATAAATGAGGGTGCTGTGCTGAGTTGGAAACCTGAGGCCATACGGTTTATTTCATTCACATGTGGGTTTTTGTCCTGTGAACTATGTGATACTGTTTTCAGGCAGCATGTGATTAATGCTAATGAGTAGGAATCATCACAGGATCCTATAAGAGAGGGCTGTGAATAGATTTGAATGGAGTGGCCGGAGAAATAACCTAAGAACTTGGGGTACTTCAGGTGGCAAGACTGGACAGATGCCCCGAATGAAAATTAGCATACAAGTTATTTTCCTAAGTCAATAACATCTAATCACCCTCACAAAATGTCTACAACCATTACGAATTATGATTATACTCATTAAACTGCCAGTGATTTTAGAGAATCGAAGTTCTAGTCACTTAGTATAGTCCTGGCCCATTTAGTAGATAAAAGTAGGAGATGAGGGGAATGGCTCTTATTTAGTATGCTATTCATCCTACTTAATTTCTGTCAAAAATAGCAAGGACTAAGCTAAGACTGTAACACTCTACTGTTTCAGTGGTTGTACAAGGCAAATGAGAGTGAGAGAGAAACAGAAAACAGGAAGAAGATAATAATTAACTCCATAGAAGAGAGGGCATTACAGGGTTAATATCATGCCTTATAGTATACATTTCCCAATTTACTAAATAAATGTGTATTTGCAAACCTGAGTACTTATGTTCATATATCTCTATGAGAAGAGGAATTTGGCAGAAATAATCAACTGGAATACTGGTAAATATTTAGGCAGTTATGAGAGTATATACTCTGAATTTTAGAGTGCTAATACAAGTTGAGATTTTGTTCACATTTGTTTCAGAGTTTTTGCTACTCTGTGACTTCTTACTCATGTACTTTGATAATTGAGTTTTTAAAACATGGGATGTTAACCTGTTAGATTTCATTTTGTCAGCTTTGGTATGATACTTTAGTCTTTTGATTCTGAGCACTGATTCCAGAATTTATCATAATTACATGCTCTTCCAGTTTTAAGTTGTCCATAAATTATATTTTTAAGAAGTCCTTTTTGTACTGATTGAAGCTGTTGACAGATAGTACACAGTGCCCTGAACCGAGTTCTGTGCGCAACCTCCAGCACTCTCCTTTGAGGCTGACTGGCAGCTTTAATTAGCATTGAGGCTGTGACTGTCCAACTCTCTGAAAGCCAACTCTTCTAAAGCCATTACTTATCTATCCTCAAAAACCATTGAACACATGTGACCAAAATAAAAATGTGATATATATTAATAATGAATGGATTAATGCAGAAATCTATCAGAAGAGAAGCTGGTGTTGGCTTGGCATCCCATGGTTTTAAGGACTTAGAGCAGGAGTCCTCCTGGTTATGGAATGCGTAAATGCTCAAATATCTTTCTTTTAAGTAAAATTGGATAAAATGCAGCTTACTTAACTACTTTGGTTGTTGTAAAACTCAAGTGATTTCACATATGATAAAATGAAAAGTCTTATTCATAGATGACACTGCAGCTAGCAACAGTGAACAATAATATAGATGAATTGATTAAGTAAAACATATTAAATTTTAGTACTGCATGGGTTTTGTTTTACTATATCCCTTCAAAATGCCACCTATGTGGATTACCCATTTATGCAACTAAAATTATGTCCAGGTTAATCATGGCAATTTATTAAAATGACTATTAGAATTTTGTTTCATATTGATCCTGATTTATTAATTTACTTCTCAGCTTACATCTGCTTCTGGGACTTAAAAATGTTTTCTGAATGAATTTAATAACTGATATTTTGCCCCTAAAGCCTTCAAGTGGTTATTTTTTCTATTTGGTAAGATACATAGGCCCACAGGGTAGTTCCTCTATAATACAGCTTTTACTATTACATCTTCACCAGTATGAATAATTTTAGTATAATTATGACCAATGGGACACAATAAAAATTAATGGTTATGTGTTTATAAAGCTGATAACTGTTGACCAGATACTAGAGTGTAGGCTGGAGTTCTAAGGATAACATTTTTTTTTTTACCTGGCAAAGAAAGACAAGGGAGGAAAAAGAGATTGTAGGGTATCATCAGTCATTATCCCATCACCTGGAACCCCAATAGACACCCATTACTGATCTTCCATTAGTAAGAACTATTTTCACAGCTCCACTAGATTCCAAGGCTGGAAATTGAAATCCTGAGCCTGGCAGCTGCTGCTTAGCAACAACTCTGCACCATGGAAAAAGATCAGGATGTTTCCCTGGTCAGCAAGCTGTGTCAAATGCAAGTCTCTTAGCAGGCAGCAAACACAAGCCCAGAATACTGTACTAGAAGGACAAACAGGAAGAACAATGTGGCCTCTAGGGCAATGGTCAGCTAACTTGCTCTGTGAAGAGACACAGAGTAAATATTTTAAATTTTGCAAGCCATGTACAGATTAAATTCTTTTTTTCCCTGTACCTCTCTCAATCCTCCCCTTTCTTCCTCCCTCTCTTTTTCCCTTCTTCCCCTTCCCTCTTTCATTTTTTATTCTCTTCTTTCTTTCCCTTTCTCCTCTCTTCCTTCCTTCCTTCTCAATTCTTTAAAAAATTTTAAAAATATTCTTAGTTTACAGACTGTGTAAAAAAAGGTCACAAGCTGGATTTGGTCAGTGTGCTGTACTTTTTACCAACCCTTGCTCTTAGGTGCAACTATCTGATAGAATTTCCTGTGAAAATGGGAGAATTTGATTTTGTACTATCCATTATAGTAACCATAGTGAGTGAACAACAGCCACTGAACACATAAAATGTCACTAGAGCAAAGTAGGCACTGAATTTTTACGTTTATTTAATTCTCAATATAACATTTTTTGTTTGTTTGTTTGTTACCAGGGATTGAACCCAGGGCTCTGTATACACTAAGCAAGTGCCTTGACACTAAGCTACATCTGAAGCACAAATTATTTAAATTTAAATAACCACACATGGCTAGCAACTTACAGTAGACAACACAGAGAGCCCAGCATTTTCCAAAACTATGTCATCATCTTATATCTTTACACCAGAGATATGAGCTGGCTTAAACAAACATAAACTCTTTCTCACCTAGCAATTTTTTCTTGTCTAAATTATATATTCAAGTATATTATAACCTTATATGATACCTGCATGCTTTCTTCTTAACATATAAATTCTTGGTGTAAGCATCATGGTTGTATGGTCATCTAAGTAGTGTTTGACTCATCTCCAACAATGAATGATTTTTTTTTTGATGGCAGAACTTACATATGCTTTGCCCACTCATCAAGAGTCCAATAATCTAACAGATTTGGCAAAAAATAAAAAATGTAACAGCACTCATTGAATGACATTTAGAAAATCCATTACTGAAGTTCTCTGTGGTCAGTCTAGGAAATATTGAGAGAATCTGTGAAACTGATTGCTGTCAATGGCTTCTACATATTCACTTGGACAGTGTGCACTCCAAAAATAAGTTGTAGATTACAAAATTCCCCCATTTATTTTGAGATTCTTATACCTTATGCATTTTCCAGAATACTTATTAATACCTCATTGAAGTACACCTTGGGAAATTGATTCTAGGTCTTAAAGCTAAATTAACAAAAGTGGTTTCTGGGGTTCATATACAATCTAGATCAGTACCAGGTTTGAAGTCAAGGCTTTACAGTGATAAACAGTGTGTGTTTTCTATAATATCTCTTGTGTTATATAGTTTTTAAGAAAATCTCTCCTTGTGATTTAACATGGTCATAATTCTTTATACCTATAGCATAAATAGATTGTGTTTATTTCTTCACTTATTGAATCTGGGCTGGTGAGTTGACTTCCTTTAAACAACAGAATATGGTAGGAATAATGTTGGATACCTTGGTAAGACTCAGGGTCTGACCCTCTTTGGTTTGTACCACCACATGAACAAGCTTGAGCTAACCTTCTTCAGGATAAAAGATCACAAGGTAAAAGAGTTGTAACCATATCAAGGAGCTATCTGTCTCATGTGTCAGCCATGTTAACTGAGCCTGCTCATGTTTATAACATGAGCCCAGGTGACTCAGCATAGAACAGAGAAGAACTGTCCAGCTCAGCCCAGCTTGAACTGCTTACCTGCATATCAGTTAGAAACTGAATGATTGGTATTTTATACTGCTAAAGGGTAGAGTGATTTTACATAGCAAAATCTAACTGATAAATTCCCAGATGCACCATATCATGACGGCATAGGAGATAACATTACATGATGCTCAAGCCTAATAACCTGTAACCAAGTTTTTCCAATTGTATTTCAAGTCTTTTATACATCAAAAAATGTCTTTATTTGATGAAGGTTTGCCTTCAATGCATAGTTCTTCCTATTCTGCATTTATAATAAAGAGACTTCTTCTCAAAATCATTTATTTGACCACAAAGAAATTCAGTGGTTTGTAAGATGTTACCAGAAACTTTAAGATTTTTTTTAGCATTTTTTTATGTCTTTAAAAACTATCTGGTTATCACAGTCCTTGACAGGACAGAAGTAGTAAATGAATGTGTTTTCCTTCTTTCCAAGCTGGCATACATAAATGATAGAATAGATATTCAGAAACAAATCTTAACACCTATAGACAATTGGTCTTTGACAAAGGTGCCAAAAACATACACTAGATAAAAAAATAAAAGACATCCTTTTCAACAAATGGTGCTAGAAAAACTGGTTATCCATATGTAGAAGAATGGAATTAAACCCCAACCTCTCATCCTGCAAAAGACTCAACTCAAGATAGAAATTAGATTTTATCTTTGCAATTACCACAAGAGGGCATAGGACCAACTCTTCAACATGCAGGCACTGGTAGAGAATCCCTCAATAAGAACTCAAAAGCTTAAGAAACAAAAAGAGGAAATAGTAAGTGGGATGGCATTAAATTAAAAATCTGTGCAGTAAAGGAAAAAATCAAGAGTCTAAAGAGAAAGAGAAAAGATCTTCACCAGCTAATTTTCTGATAAAGGATTAACATTTAGAATATAAAAAGATTTTAAAACAACACTAAAAAAAACTAATAAAAAATGGGCAATGGATCTGAATAGAGAGGTCTCAAAAGAAGAAATATAAATGGTCAATAAGTTTATGAAAAATATTCAAAGTCATTAGAAATTGGGGAAATGCAAATTAAAATGATACTGAGATTTTATCTAACTACAGTTAGAATGGCAATCACCAAGAATACAAACAATAATAAATTCTGGTAAGGATTCAGGGAAATAAGAACCCTTATAGAGTGTTGTGGGATTGCAAACTATTATAGCCACTATAAAGATCAGTGTGGAGGTTCCTAAAAAGACTGGGAATAGAACTACCATATTATCCAGCTATACCACTGTTGAGGATCTTCCAAAAGGAATCGAAATCAGAATATTATAGGGGTATATGCATATCCATATCTATAGTAGCACAATTACCAATAGCTAAATCATGGAACCAGCCTAGGTGCACTCAATAGATGAATGGACTATGAAACTATGGTATATAAACACAATGGAATTTTATTCAGCCATAAATAAGAACAAAAGTATATCATTTGCAGGTAAATTAGTAGAGCTAGGTTATTATACTAAGTGAGATTAGCCAGACCCAGAAAGTAAAGAGCAAGACTTCTTACTGATATGAGAAAGCTTGAGAGAAACTGAGAAACAAAATGGACTTCAGATAAAAAAGGGGAGATACTAGTAGAATAGTGGAAGGACATTTGGAGAAGGAGATGGAGAGGTGAAAGTGAGACTTGAAGGAGGCAACTTAAAAAGTACTATGTTCACATATGAAGTTATCAATATCAATTTTTTTTTTTTTTTTTTTTCGGTACTGGGGATTGAACTCAGGGGCATTCTACCTCCGAGCTACACCCTCAGCCCTATTTTTTTATTCTTTATTTTGAAACCGAGTCTCACTAAGTTGCGGAGTGCCTCACTAGGTAGCTGAGGCTGGCCGCGAACCTGGATCCTCCGGTCTCAGCCTCCCAAATGCTGGGATTACAAGCGTGCGCCACCACGCCCGGCCAATATCAATTTTAATAATATGCACAGGGAAGGAGTAGGGTGGAACCCAGAGGGAAACACACCAAGAGCTGTGTGCCTGTATGTTTCTATCTCTCTGAACTCCATTATAATGTATAATTACAATGCATTGGTAAAAAATAATTTTTTTAACAGGGTCATTTGTTACATAGATATGAAGAGTCTTTAATGTGATGATTCTCAAAGGTTTTCCTGCATCATAATGAGGGGACCACATAACATAGTGGCTCAAAGTATAGATTCTGGAACAAAACTGCCTGGCCGCCTACTAGTTCCATCCTTAGGTAAGCAACTTTGCCTCCATTTCTCTCCAGTAAAACACTAATGACAAAAATGTAGGGTTTTATGACTTAAAATATGTTAATATTTATGAAATGCTAATAACAGTGCCTGGTACATAATAAATACTCTAAGAGTGTTCATATGAAATTAAAATTGCCAAAAAAAGAAAATTAAAATTGCCTAGAGTGGGAAAGGAGGCTTAATACAGTACAGATTTCTGGATCCTACTCAAGACTGAATGAATTGAAATCTCTTGGGCCTGTAGCATTTTAACATGCTCTCCAGTTAATTCTTAAAGACATTAAAGTTTGAAAGCCATTGCTTTAGTTATTAGGAGCCTTCATGAACTGATTCCACAGAGGCAGTTAATATAGTAAAATCCAACTTTACTTTGTATGTCAGTGCCTTAGATCTGTAAAATCCCCAAATCCTTATGGGAGATGTCTCCCCAAACCAAATTAAATGAACCAATAAGACTGGATTCTATAGTGATTAGCATCTCAAATCATTGCTGTAAGTATGCAGGTTCCCTTGACTTGTTTTATTCATGTGGCTTCTCTTCCTTGATCAGTTTCCCTGGGATAAATGTAGCTCACTGTCCATATATTTGCTTGTCTGAGGCCTGGATATAAATAGGACCACTGGGAGTATAGAATACATCCCTTCTTTCTAAAATGCCAGCAAAGGCTCTATAGCTAACAAGAGAGAAACTGATAGGAAAAATACAGCTTAAAGGTTTAGGGAGAAAATACCAACTAAGTATGACAATATTTGCAGTGTGCATTTGTGTGTGTGTGTGTGTGTGTGTGTGTTTGAAAAAGAAATTTAGAGCTGCTGCAAAAAAGTTGTTACTTTCAATATTTATTTTGTCATCAGAGGGAATCAAATTCTATAGTTAAACAGGGAAGCAGCAGGCTCTTATATACCAAGCACAAAAAAGATGAGACCACAATTTGAAGACATTTTTTCATATTCAAGGTGAAAAAGCCACCAGAAGCTCAGGCACCAGCTTTTGTGATTATTTGAACAAGGGTAAGGCACTGGTACTAGGTAGTGACCTTGTGACCCTAAAGCCTCAAAGGAACTAAAATAGGCCTCACATTTTTTATAAATGAGTTTTTTTTTAATAAATGACAATCATTAATTTCATAATACAAAAGTAGAATTTTAGTTACCAAACTGGAATTAATTATAATAATAGCAATAATTATTGTATGTGGCATCCCTTCAAATTCATATGTTGAAATTGTAACTTCTAATATCTTAGAATCTGACTGTATTTGAAGATATAGACTTTAAAGAGTTAAGTCAAAATAAGATTAGAGTGGGACCCATTCCAATTTGACTGATGTTCTCATAGGAAATTTGGACCCATATCAGCACAGAGGGAAAAATTACATGGGAGAATATGTGTATATCCAAGCTAAAGAGGGAAGACTGAGAAGAAACAAACACAGTAGGTCGATGTAGTGGCTCATACCTGTAATCCTGGTACTTGTGAGGGTAAGACAGGAGAATCACAGTTCATGGCTAGCCTTAGCAATTTAATGAGATTCTCAGTAACTTAGAAAGATCCTGTTTCAAAATAAAAATTAAAAAATGCTAGGGGTGTAGCTCAGAGGAAAAATGTCCCTGAGTTCAATCCCCAGTACCAAAAAAAAAAAAAAGATGAAACAAACTCAATGGAAACTTGATCTTGGACTTCAGGCCTCCAAAACTATGTGGAAATAAATTTAGTTGATTAAGTCACCCAGTTAATGGTACTTTGTTATGAAAGCCCTAGAAGATTAATACAATATTCATCACTGCAACAACACCAATATTTTATAGTACTTTAAGTTTTACTGAAGATTTATGTGATCTCAATAAAATCTCTATCAAAACTACATAAATGCTTGCTTTGAGAGAGACACATTATAAGCATGAGTACAATTTTACAAATGAAGAAACTAAAGTTCAGTGTGGT
>PVLC010003995.1:51744-90173 GCA_004027655.1 Graphiurus murinus | reverse complement strand
CGCATGCGCAGACACAGGCAAAAGGCTAATGCAGGACATCCACATTCACATACTGGTCTAAAGGTCTATTAAAAGTATTCTTCTAGTCGGGCATGGTGGCACATGCTTGTAATCCCAGCATTTGGGAGGCTGAGACTGGAGGATCCGGGTTCTCGGCCAGCCTCAGCTACCTAGTGAGGCACTCCGCAACTTAGTGAGAACCTGATTCAAAATAAAGAATAAAAAATAGGACTGGGGGTATAGCTCGGAGGTAGAATGCCCCTGAGTTCAATCCCCAGAACCAAAAAAAAAAAAAAAAAAAAAAAAAAGAAAAGAAAAGAAAAAGTATTCTTCCTATACTGATTGCTTAGTTTGACCTATTCTTGCTAGGCCTTCTTTGAATTTTAAAAAACAGCCTGGTCTGATTTTTTTTTTTTTTTTCATTTAATGTCAATAAACAGATGTGAAAATCTACCTAGGGAAAAGACCTTATCCCTGAGACCGAACCAGGTTTAAACACATGAGAAACAGTCATACTTTGCTTAACCTTTCTTTAGGATTACACCAGTTCCAAATAATCTGTTTAAGGTGGGTCAAAATAATAGTCCTATTATTTTGCACATAAGCAGAGGCACAAAGCTGTCAAGTCATTTAACCTAAGGGTCATCCAAGTCATCCAATTAGGAAGTGAGAAATGTCCCCCTAACACCCTGTTCCTAACTCCTGGAAGCACCCAGACACATGCAGAGCATCCAGAGAGCATCAACAAGAACACAAAGGAGAATGCTGACTGAGCAGAGATGTCCAGCTATGAACTGACTTTGGAACTATGAGAAGTAACTGGAAAAAACTAGAATCGATGGACCAGTATTTGTTTTATCACAATAAGAAACTAAAGGCTCTCCCGATGTGTGAATTTTAAGTCAGTAAAAGATGAATGTGCTCCTACACCAATAATTTGAAAAATGACAGATTAAAAATACTTAGATTAAAAATAAATCAGAATACATGCTTCTATCCAATAATCTGAAAAGTGACACTGATTTTAAAATGAGGTACAAAACAGTAAGTCAGAACACTTGCTTGCCTGCAGTGTAACTTCAGAGGTTGTATGAAATCATTTATATAGCTTTTGTATTTTCAATTACCATACTAGTATATACTCGTACTGTGAAATAAAATAGTAATTAGGAAGTTCACTGACGAGAAGTTAGAGCTCTAGTATTTTAATCAGATGCAAAATATTCCTGTCATAAATTCCAACTTGTAAGGCACTAGTAATAACGATGGAAAATGATACATTATTTGAGATAAATTATTGGCCTCTAAAATTAATACACAATCAAAGGTTATTTAGATGAGAATTATCTAGTGAAATAAGAATTCTAGTGAAATGATAAAAAATGTTGACTAAAGAAAACAACATGAAAATAAAGTGCTTTGCGAAAAAATTCCATTTTCATATTCTAGTTTTCCAACATGAAAATTATGCTTTTGCACAGTAACTGCAACAATGCTTACAGCACCTATCATATGGTCTTTGGGGTGTAGGGGATATAAAATGCCATAACTGATGAACTCCAGAAATGATTGAAAAAATTTGCACAATTTTAAAGGAACATTATGGGTTGCAGACCAGGCTGAGGCTTAAGTTTCAAGGTTGAGGCTTAAGTTTCCCAAGGGAACTGCCCAGAGACCTTGAGTAAAGGATCAGATTCTCTAAAGACCTGGAAAACCCGGTTTATTTTCGAAGTGAATCTTAATACTCCTAGTTCGTCAGCTTTTCATGACTTTTCCTATTTATAATTTAAGTTTAGGACTCCCAGGCGTTTGGCTTATTCGCAAATGTTGGTAATGCTGATAATGTGGCCTTTATCTTTGTGTGAAACAGGTGCAGAATCTAAATTTGAAAAGGGAAAAACGCTAACAAAACAACACAGCCTGTGCAGCTCCAGGAGCTGCGCACGTCTGGGCTGAAACTCAGAGGTTCGCAGGGGCCGGCCAGGCGGAGGGCACACACTGTCCACTCCCAAGTCCACGAAAGGCTCCTGCGCGGAAATTCCGGCCACCATCCAGGCTGTAGCCTCCGAGGCACGGGCTCCACCCGAGCAGCAGCGGGCGGCAGCCCCGCTCCCCAGCCCCGGGGGGACCCGCCGCAGAGCTGCGACCCGGAAGTGCATCCGTCCCCGCCGGAAGTGCGGAAGTGCGGCTGCCGCCTCCTCACGCCCCCGGCCGCGCCTGCCCGCCGCCCGCCGCCCCCTCCCCTCCCCTCCTGAGTACACACCTGCGCGCGCGGCGCCCGCCTCTCTGCACTCAGGGGCCGTGGGGCCGGAGGGCTGCGGTCCGGGGCCCACGGCTCCCTCGGCTTCCTCGGCTCCGCGCCGCGGCCCTGACCCAGATCGCCGAGACGCGGGGGGAGGAGCCCGCCGCTCACGCCTCCTACCGCAGGGACTGCCGCTCGCCCCGGCACGGGACGCGGAAGCCGGTTCTGATGTTGCCTCCTTTCAAACCCGTCCCTTGTCCCCCACTGCGGCACCCCGGCCCAGGGCCACCGCGCAGGTCTCCACGCCTCCCCTCTGCCATCACCGCGCCCCCCCAACACACCCCACCAGTCCTTAAAGCTCCCACCCCCTCCTTCCCTAGAGAATCTTTCTTTCATTCCCCTTTTTAAGCACAACCTTGAACCTCGTTCTGCGTGACAAACCCAGACGTCATGCTGGATACTAATTACTAATTGTGTCTGCAATCCCAATTTTCCTTTAATGAACAAAATTCCTCTTGGTTGTCCCACCCTTCTGAGTTGCTTTTAGATAAAAACCACTGTCTTCTTCAGAGGACTAGCATTCAAGGTTTGCCTAATTTTGCTTTCTGTGGTTTGTGAAATGAGAATAATTATAAAAACTGTAAAACTGTTAAAAACTGGTCACAGACCCCTTTCGTGTTGCCCTGACGTTGAGCATTACTGGTTTAAATTTAGACCTGCATAGAACTTAATTTTAATTACTAAAACCACCATTGTACTGAACGAAATTAAGAATGGGAATACTCTTGTTCATATAAACAGACTGCTCTATAAGTTACCAGAAGGCTAATTGTACACTCTGTATATTACTGCTTACTGGTGAAGATTGGGGATTTTATATTATCTTTATATGATTTTTTTTAGCTTTAATTAAGATGTGCTGAAGCCTAGCTATAGTCATTTTATTATAAATAACAAACAAATAATTAACCTCTCAGGTTCAAAACTAATAAAACATCCCTTTCCAGAGAACCACTTTCACTTCTGTTTTATTATGGTTTGCAGAGATAATACAATATAATGCTAATATCCGCTTTATTTGACCAGAATACAATGTCAAGTAAACCTGTCATGCAGGTTGATAATGGGTTTCTCCTTTAACAAGATTTGGATGAAAGCAAAACTTTACTGTCCCTTCTTCAATAACACTCTTCCAGGAGCCCACTGATTATTCACTGCTGCATCTCCAGCACACAGCACAGATGAGGCTTTCAGCAAAAAAAAAAAAAAAAAAGTGTGAGTGTGAGCTAAGAGCCCAGTTTTAGCAACTCTGCTCTCAGAGGAAGGTGATGGCTGGTCTTCAAGTTCAGGAAATAGAATAAAATTTTCTCTCCATTTTTGTGAGAAGATATAGTCATCTTCTTGTTATAAATTTGACATGTATTTTACTTTAATGCTCAAGGATTGGTAATAGTCAGATATTACAACTTATATTCCAAGATGCTTTGGGTTTTTTTGTCCCTCAAATTTTAAAATGTACAGTGTGAATTTCTTCATTTGTAAACTGAGAGCTGAGCTGTAAAAGTAATTGGAACCACTAAGCCCTTTATTTCTAGGCTGGGTTAAGGAAATACTTTATTGCAGAAGGAAAGAAAGAAAGGAAAAAGGAGAAGAAGAAGCCTAATGTCTTTGCTGAGAGAGATTTAAAGAGATTGGGGAAAGGGTCCACAGGCTGGATGCACAAAGACCAGGGGTGGGGGACAAGCCAGCCAGGTATAACTGAAGCCCCAAGTCAGACCTGTACACTGGAGGGGGAGCAAATAACAGCAGCAACAGCCTCAGCAAAAACATCTGACAAGTCTTAGCAGTCGCTTTTCTGGCTTTCTAATTCTTTGTATGATTTATCTTACTCCATCTTCTCAATAGTCTAGAGAAGTAAGTAACATTGCTGATGAGGAAATGGAGGCTTTGAGAGGTGAATAATCTTGTCCCAGGCCACACAGCCAGTTTTAGAGGTAGTCATCAAACCGAGCTGTCTGCATCTGAGAGCCTTTCCTTCTACCACTCTCAGTGAGTCCTACCAGAACAGCCAGGCCTTACCACCTTTGATAGGGCATTTAAAGAGACTCTGCCTCAGACCTTGTACAAGTGCACCAGAGTGTGACTCACATGATATAGTATGTCTATAGCCCCCCACTTCACCTATTTAGGGCTCAACTTTTACTGCTTCTGTTGAGAAACAGACTGAATCCTCAGCTCAGCACTTCTCATGAAGGGTAACCCTGGGGGAGGGGGGTGTAATACTGTATCTAAGCCACAGGGTATAAAATTACTCTGTCAGGTTAGGATAGGAATAGAAGTTGGGGAAAAGTAATACCATGTCTAATATGAACAGTTGTTTTAAAAAGTTTCAAAGGATCTCTAAAACACCAGAAAATTACAGAAAAAGGGTTTATGAAAAGATAACTATAACTACATTAAAACTTTCAAGGGAAAAATTGTTTGAAAAATGTAGAAGGTATATTATTAAGTATTTCCATAAGACTAATCTGATTGGTACAAGAAATTACTAGTCATTTAAATAAAATAAAATGGATGTCCCAATATTCTTGTACTGAATGAATAAAAATAGTATTTTAGAAGGATACTTGTGAAAGACAAACTAGCAATGATATATATATATATATATAAAATACTACTTAGCAGTTCATACATAATACTACTTAATAGATATATTTTATTAAAAATATAACTACCTCATTAAGATATAGAATTATCATTAGAAACTTTCTATTTTGTTAGAAAATTTGTCTTTGTTCAATGAAGTAACAGTTATTTTCAGAAAAGCAAAAACAGTACCTTTTCTGTTTGATACTAACCTTGCTCAATGGTTATCAGCAGATTTTCTCTAACATTTCAAGACAGAAACAAAGTTTCTTCAGAAATTGGAGAAAAGCTTACAAATCACATTCTTACACTGGTTTTTGATAGCTTGTTCAAAGGATGGCCTTAGATATACTAAAATGGAATTCAACCAATTCAGAGTTGTGTAATTTAGCTCCTCCCTCATTCTTTCTTCATCTTGAGAGAAAATGTTCAAGGGCATCCTTGGCAGTATGTGCGTCAACTTCACAAACCAAGGTTGGTTTCATAGTTTGGGGCACATTAAAAAAAAATTCAATGTTCATCAGACGAAATGTTGTTACATGTGAGCAAAAAGTAGTTAAAGCAGTCTGTCATGGTGGTACACCATGTAACCCCAGTACTTGGGAACCTGAGTACTTGGGAACTGAGCTTGTAACCCCAGTACTTGGGAAGCTGAGACAAGAGGATCGCAGGTTCATGGCCAGCCTCAGCTACTTAGGGAGGTCCTCTGCAATTTATTGAAACCCTGTTTCAAAATGAAAAACAAAAAATAGGGCTGATGCTGTAGTTCAAAGATAGAATGCCTCTGGGTTCAATCCCCAGTGACTGACACACACACACACAAATTAAAGTTTGGCATACTCCTTGTAATCCCAGTACAGGAGTGGCTGAGAATGGCAGGTTTGAGGCCAGCCTCAGCAACTTAGAACCTCAGAAACTTAATAAGATCCTGTTTCAAAATAGGACTAGGGATGTACATTAGAGGTAGAATGCCCCTGGGTTCAATCCCCAGTATCCTCTCTCTCTCCAAAATAAAGTAGCTATAGTTTTATTTACTTAAAATAAGTGGAATAAAATATTTCTTTTTGGGCTTGCATGAAATCAATCTTCTGTATTACTCTGCTGAGAAAAAGTTGGGGTTAGTACTTCTCTATACACACTTTCCTCAGAGTAAGTGAAGAAAATTTATTTTCCTCTTAGGAATAGATTTTGTTGAAGAAATTTTTCAATAGATAGAAAAAAAAAAAGCCCTCTTGGTATATAAATAAATCTGTAGAGCAAGTCCACTCTCTTAAATGTTGCAACAGAGACATAAATTAATCAACCATTGTTAAAACATTTTTTTTGTAAACTTTGCATTCCTATCATTATAATTAATATATATATTTGGACTCTTATTCAGAGGAGTGAATCTAAAAAGAAAATGCACCACTCCAGTGATTTTAGGAAGAGCTTTTCTCATAAAACAAATAGCCAAGTCATATATATCTAATTGTAATTTGATTGTTTAGAACAGGGGATATATCATGAAAATTAAATGGTGGTTACTTTCCTAAATGAACACCCAAATCTTTTACAATACATTCACTAACATACAATATGATTCTAATAGACTGCTGATGTCAGGAAATAATCTGCTGTTATGGCCTTGACTGGTTCCATTTACCAAAAGAAAAAAAAAAAAAGAAAGTGTATTTCTCCCTGCCAGTTGCAGCAGCAGCTGATAACTATCTAACATCCAAAGAAAAGAGAAACTGTGCTCTCCAGCATCATCTGCTTATCAGATAGTGCATAAAGACTCCTTCTTACCACCAGCCACAGATCTTTCAGGTTTCCAACAAAAATAGAACTGCCCATTCAACCACAGGGCTCTTTGACTTTCACATAGAGGCAAAACAACTTTTCATATTCCTTAAAAAACAAAAAAGCAAGACAATTCTAACAGTAATGATTCCACACTTACTTTTCATACCATCAGAAACTTCCCATTTCCTCAACAAAGCCAGTCACTGGTGGTACAAGAAGCATAAGTCCGGGGCGTCTTATTTAAGAAATGGAAGACTCTTAGTAAGCTAGCCAGAATAATTAGGGTATTTATGTACAGAAATGCAGTAAGAGTTTATGAAGTGACAGTACAATACCTTAAAAGATTTCATAAAATATTTAACTGTGAGAATTCAGCTTTAGAGGATTGAGTTGCTTCCATTATTTTCCTTTGTTAAATGTCTGCAATGATGAGATATGATCATACATAGGAAGCATTATTTTCTCCCCTTTTAAGATGTAGAAAATATAAAATAATACATTGCTACCTGTAGCTTAGATTATATCTTTAAAAGCACCAAACATACAAATGGAAAATGAAATTTTTAGTTGATTCAAATACTTCAAAATACTCACCAACTATCTTTCCTAAAAGAAACTCGCAAATGTTGCCTCCTCTCTTGTGTTACTTCTTTATCTAAATTTGTCACTACCAAAAACTTGACAAGTTTCCTCCCTCAGGTTTTCACTCCCTGACTTTCCATCCACATCAGAAAACATTAAAACTGCTCTAACCTTGAAAGGCCAAGGCCTCCTATTTCCCAAATCAGTTTTTAATCTCTTTAGAACAGTGTTTCTCAATCTCAGTGCTATTGACCTTTTGAGACCAGAGGATTATTTGTTGTAGGGAGAATTCTGTCTTGTAGATTGTGTAGCAGCATCAAACCAGTTTTTGATCTTTTTAGAACAGGCTTTCTCAATATCAGTGCTGTTGACTTTTTGGGAACAGAGGATTATTTGTTGTAGGAAGAATTCTATGGCCGGGCGTGGTGGCGCATGCTTGTAATCCCAGCATTCGGGAGGCTGAGACCGGAGGATCCGGGTTCGCGGCCAGCCTCAGCTATCTAGTGAGGCACTCTGCAACTTAGTGAGACTCGGTTTCAAAATAAAGAATAAAAAATAGGGCTGGGGGTATAGCTCGGAGGTAGAATGCCCCTGAGTTCAATCCCCAGTACTGCAAAAAAAAAAAAAAAAAAAAAAGAATTCTATGTTGTAGATTATTTAGTGCAGTCCTGCATTACTGGACTCTACCCATTAGTTGTTGGTAGATCTGTAAGTTAACATGTAATTTCATAGGATCTGAGGACTAATTAACAGGAAAGCATGCAAACATAGGTACATTCTTCTAGAGAATTAAATAATGCTCGGGCAGGCTTATAAAGCAATGCACAAGCCGGGCGTGGTGGCGCACGCTTGTAATCCCAGCATTCGGGAGGCTGAGACCGGAGGATCCGGGTTCGCGGCCAGCCTCAGCTACCTAGTGAGGCACTCTGCAACTTAGTGAGACCCTGTTTCAAAATAAAGAATAAAAAATAGGGCTGGGGGTATAGTTCAGAGGTAGAACGACCCTGAGTTCAATCCCGGGTACCACAAAAAAAAATAAAAATAAAGCAATGCATAAGCTTTGGAAGTTCTAAGTTTTGGATAATTTTTTTTAAAATATAGGCCATGCTACTTCAGTTCTTGACATAAATAAATACATGGAATGAATAAATAAATATGTGGATAAATAAAAATATATAGGTGCCTGAATTCTTCACCTTTCCACTATAAGTTCTGGTAAGTTACCCATACATGACTACCCTACATGATTGCTGCCTTTTAAATTGGATAATGCCAGGTAAGATAGCTTATAGGTGAGAAATACCTGTTTGTTGTGAAACATGGAATTGTAGGGAAGTTGAGAAAGGAAAAATGAAGTTTCCAAAAATAAGTAGAAACTTTTGACTTCACAGTAGAAACTAAATTGTGTCTAAAGCTACTCCTGTTTATCAAACTAACTTTCTCATCAGCATTTATTATCTAGTGTTTGGAATTCTTTTTGAATATATGTATACAGTAATTTAAAATGTTTTAGTGTCACTATGTCAGCTTTGCAAGGTCTGCTAAATCTTTTAGATAGTATTTGTAATTAAGATGGCAAACTGAAAGATGGGGTATTTGTGTGCCTATAAACCAAGCAGACTGCTTGCTGATTGTGTAGATCCTTTACCACCAAGTCTTTGAATTCTTAGTTCTGAGATGGGGCCCAAGAATTTTTAATTCAAAAGATTATTTCAAGTTCTTGTTGCATGGAACACCCTTTTGCATGTAGTAGTCTAGATAATGAGCTATTGATGAACTTCTAAAGTAAAGTGGAGATACAGTGGCATCATCGAGAGGAACCACTGTCAAATCTGTTCTTAATTCACTCATTCATTTTTAGTCTTTTATGAAAAAAATGGAATTAAAAGACCATGTTGAAATAAACAAATAAAATTCTTATTTTGGAACTACATTAGGAGTTCTTCATGCTTTTTTCCCCACCTAAAGGTAGTGCTATGATTTAAATGTCTCTACCAAAACTCATATTACAATTTAATTCTCATTCTGAGTTACTAAGTAGTGGGACCATATCCCACTTCTTAATCATGAGGGCTATGCCCTCATGTATAGATTAATCCATTCATGATGCTCACCTCAGAAAGGTAAGATGGTGCTAATTAATTTTTAATGCACAATATAAGTTCATTTTCATTTTCCCCATATGCATTATTTATTTAACTTAGAAGAAAACTTTTAAAATATTAAAGAATTACAATGCTACCCTTTATTAATAAATGATTAGCAAACCACTGGTTGCCTGTAGAGATGCCAAGGTTTTTTGTGAAATGTCTTCAAAGCTTTGCCATGAAGGACTGATAACACACTTTCATTATCATCTTTGTTTAGCATCTATTTCAAGTTTCCTTAAATTATGTTCAGTCCAGTGCTTTTCTAGAAGGCACAATTTGTTCATCTTTGTTGGAAGGTTCTGAGTATGTTTGTAAATTCACAAACTTGGAGTTAGATAGAACCCAGGGAAGTCACTTAGATCTTCAAATACCTTTAGATTCCAAATACAGTGAGAGAGCTTGTAGGGAATGGATGTGTCTGTGACCTTTACTAATGTGACTTGGGGAAAAATATGTTGCACTTGTACCCAGGTAGAGAGAACATTTATACTTCCAAGTGAAAGTTTGGAAGAACTGACAGGGAACATTTAAATTTGCAGGTTCGAGACAGGTGAGCAATCGGGAATTTACTTTCCAAAATATTGCCTCAATTTTTAACAGTTATTGTCACAAAAAGCAAGAGCCCCTTTTGAAGTATGTCTCAAGAATAAAAGTAGGATAAAATTGATAGCCTTTGATCTTACACTTAAGGAAGGTCCACATTCATCATATGAATCGCCAAGAAAGCATTCTCAAGATTACTGCTCAAGGGACATGCCACTTTGTGCTTTTTGTTTATCCAGAACACTAGGAAATGAATGGTGTTAGGACTGACCTTCTGAGAGCCTCTGTCAGATCATTGAAGTAAATCATGGGGAAGGGTAACTATTGAGAACTGTGACAGAAAGAAGTAAATGTAGAAAACAAAAAACTAGATGGAGAGAGTATTAAAAAAAAAAAAGTAGTACAGAGGCTGTCCACATGTATGTTTCTAATATCTAATATGTTATGGTATTATGCAAAAGTTATCTGAAAACACAACAAACTGGGTGCTAAAGAAACCTGTATGACGAACAGAACTAGAATTGGAAGCAAGTCACTGAGAGGATGGTGCTGGGAAGTCAGAGGAAAAGAGAGCAGGGCTTGTGAACCTCCAGCAAAAGCAAAGATGCAAAATGAAAACATGTTTGTTTTCCCTGGGGCCCTTAGCTGAAAACAGGACGTGCTAAGTATCCCACATTCAAAGTTGAAGGAATATTATCTGGGATCTGTGCAGGAAAAATAACCTCCTGGGAGAGTCTAGGGTGTTAAAGAGACACAAGGTACTCCATGCCCCTCTTATACCTGTGGGGCTTGGGAAAGAGTAGGAGTTTGCCAAGAGAATTGCTCTTAATGCAAGATGGGAAAGAGGGGGGATCTGTTATCTTCATCTCCAGTTGGAAGTCAAATGAGTTAGGGTTCATCCTGCTCCCAAAGCTAGTGAGACTGGAAAGAATCCTGCGGAGAATGGCAAATTGTAGGGCCAGGTGGAAAAAGAGTAATATTCCCAAGAAATATTGTAGATAGATTCTATTAGTGGCCACACTCAGAGTGATTGAAAGGTAGAGGCATACTGTGGACATTACAAGGAGAAAAGAAGGGTATGAGCATCATCAAAAAAGTGGCATTTTGTTTTCAGCTGGGTGTGATGGAGATGCATTCAAATTGTAATAGAGATTTCCATTGCTCAGGGGAGCTTTTTTGCATTCAACACAGGCAAGGTCACTGGTACCCTAGTCCTGCGCATACCCAGGCTACAATGATTCCATGGATTCAATCAGCTGTGATGACTAAGAGAAAGGGAGTGTCTTCAGCCATACCACCGTGAATACGCCCAGTCTCTTCTGATCATGGTAGAAACTAAGCAGGGATGGGCCTGGTTAGTACTTGGATGGGAGAAAGGGGGCAGGATCTGAATCATTCCCAATCTCTGCCTCCATCACAAGCTGTTCCGGCTGAGAAAGCAACCAGTCAACCAGGAAGAGCGTGCCCAGCCCCATGAGGAAGTGTCTGTTCCTCCTCTCCTATCCGCACTAGTGTCAGAGGAACAGGAAAGTGGGGAAGAGAGTGAGGATGGAGAGAGGAAGATAGGGAGCAAGTCTAGCCTGCTCTAGGATGAGATGAGAGCCGCTGGATGGAGACTGAAATGCTGACTGGGCTACCTTTCCATACAAAGAGTTAGTGGGCCAGGTTACGAGATTGTCAAGGGAACCCACTATGCAGTAGAGAAGAGGATTCGATGGAACATAGTTGATGGCAGTTTGGAGAAATAAATTTGTTCCATGTTTACATGCAGATAAGTTGACATTAGAAGAACCTACATCTGAGTTTTTTGGAGTTCGTCATAAGAACATACTACTCATCCCAAGCTGGGCGTGGTGGTGCACACTTGTAATCCCAGTACTTGGGAGGCTGAGATTGGAGGATCTGGGTTCTCGGCCAGCCTCAGCTACTTACTGAGCCCCTCTGCAACTTAGTGAGACCCTGTTTCAAGTAAAGAATAAAAAATAGGGCTGGGGGTGTAACTCAGAGGTAGAATGCCCCTGGGTTCAGTTCCTAGTACCGCAAAAAAAAAAAAAAAAAAAAAAAAATCCCCAAAAATGAACATACTACTCATCCCAGACTTGATTCTGCTCCTGTTAAAACTTGGATGTCTTGATTTTAATTGCATAATACTATTAATGTTCTGCTGTACAGGAAAAACAAATGGATTTGTTCTCTTCCAAATTTAATGTAATCCTGTATCAATTAATTATCTTAATGATTTTTCAGAAACCCCAGTGCTAACTCAAAGGAAAGATTGGTAGATGTTCCTTGGGAACTGTTACCTGAATCATACAAGTCCCTGAAGGAATAGACAAATTAAATTAATTGATTTTTGCCATATAGTAGAGCTAATGAGCAAGCTCTGGGACTGCTTGCATTTCTAATCAAAGAAAACAGCATTACTGAATATTAAAGCCAGCCTTATTTGCATCACAAGTTAAAAATATTTTATTTGTTTTTTTAAATATACTTTTATTGGTGCATTGTCATTATACATCATAATGAGGCATAGAATGATAGGAACATACATGCACACAGCACTTGGTGTGTTTCCCTCCAGAACCTATCCCACTCCCTCCCTTCCCCATACATGTTATTGGGATTGGTATTGATAATTTTATAAATGTGTATAGCATTATTTGAACTGTTTCCTCCATCAAGTATTCTTCCTCCTACCTCCCTTCCCTAAACCCCTAAATCCAGCCTTATTTGCATCACAATTTTGAAATATTTTTATTAATAAAGTAATTTAAAATTTAGATTTTTTAAAGAACAGAAGTATATTAAGATTTAAAGTATCCTGTCCTTTCCACACCATCTCAATCTCCAGAGGCAACCACTGTTAGAAAGATTTGTGGCAGCCAGGCGTGGTGGCGCATGCTTGTAATCCCAGTATTTAGGAGGCTGAGACCGGAGGATCTGGGTTCGCAGCCAGCCTCAGCTACCTAGTGAGGCACTCTGCAACTTAGTGAGACCCTGTTTCAAAATAAAGAATAAAAAATAGGGCTGGGGGCATATCCCTGAGTTCAATCCCCAGTACCGAAAAGAAAAAGAAAGAAAGATTTGTGGCCAGACATGGTGGTGCATGCTTGTAATCTCAGTACTTGAGAGACTGAGACTGGAGGATCTGGGTTCTCGGCCAGCTCAGCTACTTACTGAGGCCCTTTGCAATTTAGTGAGACCCTGTTTCAAAATAAAGAGTAAAAAATAGGGCTGGGGGTGTAGCTTGGAGGTAGAATGCCCCTGGATTCCATCCCCAGTACCACAGCTTTTATTATGCAGCTTTTTTCATTTCATATAGCATAGATGTCTTATCATGCCTGCCTCATTCCTTTTGTAGACTGATAGCATTTTATTATAAGAATATCTAACCTGTTTCTGAAATAATAAAAATCTATGTTATTTTCATTATTTTCTACTAAAAACAATGACTCATTACAAGTATATTATGAGAAAAATAAAATAAAACCACTTCCTGTCATATAGGAACAGATCTGAAGCAGTAAAGCCTTGATATTTTAACAAATCCATTTGATGTTCACAGTTAACCCATACTGTTTTCCATGAACATCTCACTGAATATCCAACTCAGACAAGGATACTGTGCAAACACAAAACAGCAAGTGTCCACTTCCCTTGAAGAATGAGTGCCTATTAATTCTTGACCAGTTATAGCCATATCCGAACTGCAGTCTGTCCCACCTATAAATAAGGTTTATTGAGATACCTAGTTGTAGAATTGCTCCCTCTTTTTGACAGTACATAAATCTAGAGCATTTGGTGGACAATCCCTAAAATTATCCAACCCAAACTCAAATCTTATAGTATGTTCATTCTAATACCTCCTCTTGAGACACCCCACAGTCAACTATAGGTATGTTCTTGGTGTTCTCTGTTGGAAGACTTTGACAGTTGAATTTTCTAAATGTCTAGGTAACTTTTTTTTTTTTTTTACAACTGGAGTTCCTGGATCAAAAGGATAAATGTTCAAAATTGTGATATCTATCGCCCAATTGCCCTCCAAATATTCATTGTTTGTGTAGTGGGGAGGAGAACTGGGGATTGAACCTAGGAGCATTTCACATTTGAGATACAACTCCAGCTCTTTTGTATTTTTTGTTTTTGAAACAGAGTCTCACTAGGTTGCTAAGAGTCATGCTATGTTGGTTGCTGAGGCTATCCTCAAACTTGTGTTCCTCCTGTTGCAGCCTCCCACGTACTGGGATTACAGGTATGTGCCACTACTCCTGGCTTCTACAATTTTTAAATTGTCAACAATAGCTTCTGCATTGGTTGTCAGCCTTTGCTTATGTTTATGTAAAATTTCCTTTGTTATAATAATAGCATTGGTTACAGTCAACCAGGCATTCTTTAAAAGTGATTCCCATAAGCAACCCCTTGTTAATCCTCACAAGCAATCTCTTATTAATCCTCATAACAAACCTATGATGTAAATTCTATCATTTCCATTTACAGATAAACAAACAAACAAACAGGCAATTAGAGGTTATGCAATTTGTGCAAAGTCATGTGGCCAGGAAGTGCTCTAGCTAGGATTTGAACAATCTAGCTCCAGAGCTTCTACTTGTCACCAGTGTATCATGGTGCTTCTTTACAATAGGAAATGTTCAGGGTCTATATGAAAAAAAGGTAAACACTATCAAAAGACATAAAAGAGCCAGACATGGTGGCATGGCCCTGTAATCCCAGAACTTGGGAAACAGAGAGGAGGATATCAAGTTTGAGGCCAGTTTCAGTAACTCAACCAGACTCTCAGCAATTTAGTGAGATCCTCAGCAACTTAGTAAGATCTTGTTTCCTGTTTCAAAATAAAAATAAATAAAAAGGACTAAGTGTGTAGCTTAGAGTTAGAATGCCCCTGTGTTCAATCCCCAGTACCAAAAAAAAAAAAAAAAAAAAAGATATGAGAGTTGTAATGAATGAAAAGCCATACTATGTTCTTACACACACAGATTCACTGTTTTAAAGTTGCTATGTTTCCTAACATTAATCCAGAAATTTCCAATCAAAACTAGGCTATTTTCAGGCAATTGAAAAATGATTTTAATATTAAAATTAAAGAACAAACATGTAAGAGTAACCAGGAAAGTCTGAATAATAATAATGGAACTGACTAGTTCTCTCAAGGATTAAATATTACTATAGAATGGATACAACAGCTCAGAACCAGTACAGAGATCATGTCATGACACTAGATCCCAATAATACACCCAGATGTAAGTGGCATTAGAAATGGATGAGAAATATAGGAATTATTCAGTAAACAGCAACTAGCCTTAAGGAAAAATTATAGCTAGGTTCTGCTTTACTACACCAAGAAATTTCAGATAAGTAAAAAAAATGAGCCATAAAATGTTAAACCATAAACTTAGAAAAAACATTTTATTGTACTTGAATTCTTTCATTTGGTATAAAAATTTCAAAACTTATCCATGTTGTGGCATGTTTCAATATTTTATTTGTTTTTATTATTTGATTGTGTGAATATAACATATTTTATGTATCCATTCTTCAGTTGTCGGATATTTGGTTTATTTCTACTTTCTGCTTCTCATGAACAATGCTACTGTGAATATTCATTTCTTTTTTGTGTATGGGTGAATAAGTTTTTATCTGGATGTATGTTTTCATTTCTAAACATTATTTGAAGAAAATAACTTTATTAAGATATAAGTTGCATGCTATAAAATTCAGTCATTTTAAGTAAACAATAATGTTTATTAAATTTACAGAGTTTGTATGACCATCAAGACAACTCTTCAAAGGGAACGCTCAGATATTATTGGTGAGAATATAAATTAGTATAACCATTATAGAAAAAAAGTATAGAGTTTCCTTAAAAAACTAGAAATAGAACTACTCTATGATCTAGCAATCCCACTGCTGGGCATAGACCCAAAGTAAGGAAAATCAGTAGGAAGAAGAGACATCTGTACTCCTATATTTATTGCTCTACTAGTCACAATAGCCAAGATATGGAATCAACCTAGGAGTCCATGGATGGAAAAATTTACCCAGACACACACACACACACAGACACACACACACACACACACACACACACACACACACACACACAATGGAATATTCAGTCATAAAAAGAACGAAATCTTATTATTGGCATCAACATGGATGAGCCTGGAGTACATTTTGTCAAGTAAAATAAGTCAGACAAGAAAGACAAGTACTGAGTGTTCTCACTTATCCATGGAAGCTAAAAAGGTTGATCTCATTGCAGTGGAGAGTAGCACAGTGATTTCAGAGACCAAGGAGTAGGGGAGGATGATGGAAAGAGGAAGATGGCTAATGGATATAGGGGTGCCAGGGGAGAGGAATAGTAACTTGTAATGTTCTATGGCCCAGTAGGGTAACTATGGATAACAACATTTGACTGTGTTAGCAAGTAAACTCACGAGAAGACCAGCGGGGAGTTACGAACAAAATTTATTTCAGATTTGAATCTGGGCCCCCGCCATACCCCAAACAGTAGTTGGGCGGGCAGAGACCCCGAGCCTCATGAACATGGATATTTTATACACAAGAGGAGGGTGGATATGTGACCTTTACATTGATTGGCTACTGCATAGTGGAAAGTCCCCCTATGCAGTTCATAGATTTGAAACAAACGACTCCAGGATACGGGTTTGGGCAGGAGTTCAAGAGGGGCATGGTGACCTAGCTTGTCTTCTGTTCCCAGGCTTCAGTTACCCACAGGTGGGGTGGTAATTTCCCACCCTAGAACATTACATGGCTGCTCTCATAAGATGGCCTTACTTATGCTAACCTACCAAATCACCCTATAACAGACTGAATATTTCAAAATAGTACAGAGGATTTTGAATGTTCCTAACACAAAGAAATGATAAATATTTGAGATGATGGATATATGAATTACCTTGATCTGATTATTACTCATTGTATACAGGTATTAAAATGGAATCAACCTGGGTAGTATCCTCCATTATAGGTACAATATATACCAATTAAAATTAAAAAAATTAAAGATACAATTCACAGTGGGAGTGATGGCACATGACTGTAATCCCAGTACTTGGGTTAGATGGGAGGCTCTCAGGTTCAAGACCAGCCTCAGCAGTTTAGTGAGACCCTGTTTCAAAGTAAGCAACGAAATAGGTCTGAGGGTGTAGCTCAGAGGTAGAATGCCCCTGGGTTCCATCCCTAGTAAGATGCACATACGAACACACACACACAGTGTACACACACACACACACACACACACACACACACACACACACACACACAATTAATGACATTCTTATCTATATATTTTTCCCTCTTGAAAAGATTTTTTAGATTAGATTAAAAATTATTGCTTCTCTATAAAAAAATCTGAGTCAATATTTGCCCTCCCGGACACTAGATATGGTTAAACCAGAAAAAAAAAAAAAAAAGAAGAAGACTTTGATAAGACCATAAAGTGAAGCAAGGATATATCTAATTAATTGCATACTTTTCTGGACTCTAAAATTTAAAACATTCCACCCTTATCTTTTGGGAAATTCTTTTATGGTTACTTAATGCATTGTAATTTAAAACTCAACTTTGTCTTGTTTCTGCTGTCAGAGGATTAATCATGCCTTTTTTTTTTTTTTTTTTTTTTTTTTTTTTAAAGTTCAGTGACCTGTAAAGGGAAAAAGAAAGCATGGCAAGTTTAGTGAGAAAAAAATAAACCTTAAATGGAGCTAGCCTTAAGTCAGTGTTTTGTGTTTAAAACAGTCCTGTGTTTGTTTAATAATACATTCAATGTTGATATCTCCAAATCCTGAACCTCTTTCCCTGCTAACTCCAGAGATAATAAAGGAAATCCCACCTACAGGACATTCCAGACAAATCCCACCCTGGACTGCTATGATTCCTCACCCACCATACCTATGTACACACTCCTCCTGTCTGAGAGCTGAAACTGACTATATCCATGTAAGCTACATGGACTCCTTTTGCTCCAAATGTAGACTAAAAAACTCCCTTAGTTTGTTTCCTCTTGATCTTCTAAGAGGGAGGAAGATCAACCTTTGAAATCATAAAACACATGATTGCATTTCTTAAAAAAAAGTCAGTCAGGGGCTGCTTGGCAGAGACCATGTAAAGAGCGTGGACTTCACTCTGAGGACAATGGGAAAGGGGGGTGCAGGGATCTGACTCTCATGTGTAAAGGATCGTCCTGGCTGCTCTGTGAGAATGGAGTAGGGGTCAGAGGGAGAGCAGAGTCCTAGGGGAGCCTGTGGCATCCACTGGGAGACACTTTTGGTGGACATGGGCATTCACACCTAGGAGGCCCAGCAGCATAAGGTTTTCTAGAAACAGAAGTTTGTAAAAACATTAAGACACTTCCTCTGGACTTCTAGAAATGCTTGGGTTCCTAATTTTTATGGAATCTAGGTCTCATAGTGACAAGAAATCATCAAATGAGTACTAATATTCTTCTTCCTTTTTTTTTTTTTTATTAATTATAGTACTGGGGATTGAACCCAGGGTCATTCTACCTCTGAGCTACATCCCCAGCCCTATTTCATTTTTTTTTATTTGAAATAGAGTCTTGCTAGGTTGCTGGGGGCCTCTTTAAGTTGCAGAGGCTGACCTCAAACCTGCAATTCTCCTATCTCAGCCTCCCAAGTACTGGGATTACAGGCATGTGCTCACACCCGGCTATGAGTACTAAAATATTACTATAAGTAACATTAAGGCAATATTATGTATACTCACAATTTAAGGAGTCTTAGAGAAATTTGTATTAAATACAGGCTAATATGTTGAGCCAACCTACCTCCTTCATTGCCAGTATAGACTTGCCAGGTCTGCTCGTGTCTTAAAACTCAGCGGTGTGTTTTCTCCAGTCTTTGGACTTACTGTTTTCTAAGTTCAGCAGTTAGGGAATTTTTATTCCACCTTTGAATTCTGTATATGCAAGAAATTCTACTGGTGAAAGTGAAATGCTCACTATTAGCAATTGTAAATCTCCAGGCAAAAGGTGATGAAATTAGGAGGAAAGGCGGTCCTGGGAGAAATGATTTATCTAAGCTTTACAATAGAGAATGTATTTGATGCTTTTGTGGTTTTGTTTGTAATGAGCTCTGAGAACTTTTGTCTGGAGGAGAAAGTAGGAAAAGGTTGATGGATTGACTAGGAATGCTTCCAACCCCAAGTAACAGCAACAAAACAATGGAACAGTAGTTTTAAAAAGAAGCAAGTGGTTGCTGGCATTGATTCTTCATCAGTGATGCCATCATAGGCCAGACTATCTTTCTGCTCTGTTATTCTCAGTGTTGGCTTTTTGTGTTATTGCTTACCTTGTTCAAGGCAGGAAGAAGGGAAAGAAAATCACTGTACCAGTTATTAGAAAAGGAAAGCTGTTTCAGATAACTCCATGAAACTTATGCTTGTATGCCATTGGCCAGAAGTAGAACCATAACCATTTCCAGCTGCAAGAGAAGCTGTGAAACTGGGCAGCTGGCTTTCTTACTTCAAGACTGAGAGAATGAAAGAGAGTAGAAGTTGGCACTGGCTTGGAGTTAATTAGCCAACAGAGTCTGCCACATTGACCAATGGGGAGTTGTATTGTGTAATCCACCCACACAGGGAGCTCTGAAATACACAATGCCATGCCTAAAGCATCTAAAGTATGCATTGGATAATGTCTTCTAATCTCTATCTTGTTTCTGTACAATACTTTCCCTTAGCTTCATGCCATACAACACATTAATATACTGCATAAGATATCTCTTGCATTGAAGAATTTTAAAAGTATACCATTGTTCATCCAATTATACTATTGTGATTTTTTGGTTTAATTTAATTCTCAAATTTTATAGAGTCTAAAAAATATTTTTACAGGAGCTGACAATTGCTGACTGATCCAATTCCTATTTCTTTCAGAATAGGAATTATCATGTATTCTGTGGTTTATGTGCCTTCAGGGGGATTGGAGAAGTGGGTTAAGAGAAAGGGAGCAGGAGAAAATAGTAATCAAATGGGGGAACACTTCTGAAAGAGAGAGGTCTCAGGAATATTTCCTTGAAGGTGTTGTAGAAGGTAGACTCCATAAAGCTATAGGGAAAGAAATTGGATAAGGGAAAGTATGATTTTTTTTAAAGGAAGAATTATTATTTTAAATCTAAAAAGTCAAAGTTTTGGGAATTAAATGTGCATGTACTTTCCCCAATTCATAGTTGAATTTCTAACCCCAATGGGAAGATATTAAAAGGTAAGGCCTTTGGGAGGCAATTAGGTCAGAAAGGTGAGCCCCCATGAATGGGGTTGATGCCCTTAGGAAGAGTCCAGAGCTTGCTCTCTTTTCCTCCACTAGGGTCTACAATAAATATTTGAGAGATATAAATGATTAACATGATCACACTAAATTGAAATCACTTAGTAAAGTATACAATGATGGATGAATGCATCAACTCTTTTCTTTTACTAAATTACACAACCTAGTTTCAAAGCTGAGTTACACTCAGTACACACTGTTGCTCAGTTTCATCCTTGCTGGCCGTGGCAAGGATGCTGTAGGTCTGATGATGAGATGGCACACAGAATAGACTCCTTCGTATGGGGGTAGGTAGAACCTTCAGTGGTGAGAGGTCCCTCCCCCAGTCTAATGGTAAAATGCTAGTGACTCTGGACTTTGAACTCTTGGAAGCTGGGGGTGAAGGTCTCTTAGTCTATGCAGGCCACAGTGACCATCAGACTTTAGATGTACTTTTGTGCATTATGAAAATAAAGAAATGGAACAAAAGGAGTGGGTGGTCCTAGGGCATGTAGTAGGATAAATACACTGAATACAAAAGAAATTGAAGGGTCAGTTACTCTTTGAATAGCAATTATCTTTCAGCAAACCAGGATCAACTACCATTAAATTAATACTTTTAACTCAAATTATATTAGTATGTTTATATTTAATTTATATTTTTTCACTTATAATTTAAAAGAGACATTGAATATAAGGATTTTATACCAAGCTAATGTTGTATCTATTTTAAAAAAAATAGAAATAAGTCAACATAGGGACTCTTGTTTTCTTAAAAGTATATCCAAATATTACTTAAGCACAAGAAACTCTGTCTAGCAGATTACATATTGGGAGTGTGGATCCATTCCATTATTTGATAGTAGCGGGGGGAGAATAATATTTTTCTCAATTCCTATAAGTTCTTAGTTGGAATGGGTCCCTGTAATAAAAGATTAACAACAACAAAACAAGCAAAAGTTTATTAACAGCACATTTCACATACATATGGAATGTTAGGGAATGACTAATTCTCAAAAGAGGTGGTCTTGACTTTCAGTTTATATAGTATCTTTAATAAAGAAAAGTAAATGTGTGTGTGTGTGTGTGTGTGTGTGTGTGTGCACGTACACACTATATCTATTAGCCTTTTCTACCCATTTTGTTGTTGTTTATTTAACTAGAAACTGCACCTTAAATACATGTCCACATGCCACAGGAGGACTGGTGGCACTGACCCAATAGAGAGTAGTTAATATTCAACAGACTTTCATTTCAGAACCTACATGTCTTACATGCAAAGCTCACTGGCCCAAAAAACAACACTGGCTCAGCCTTGAGTATTAAAGCTTATTAAGTCCCAAGTTGTGTGTGTGTGTGTGTGTGTGTGTGTGTGTGTGTGTGTGTGTGTGTGTTTTCCTGGGGATTAAGCCCTAAGAGTGTTCTACTTCTGAGCTACACCCCCAGCCCTATTTTATTTTTAAATTTGAAACAGGGTCTTGCTGAGAGTCCCTCTAAGTTGCTGAGGCTGGCTTCAAATCTGAGATCCACCTGTCTCAGCCTTCCAAGTACTGGGATTAAAGGCATGTGCCACCACACTCAGCAAAAAGTAAATTTTCAAATAATTGACAAGATAAGAAAAAGGACTTTGAATCTCTAGAGGCACAAATTGGGGGAAAGCAAAAAAAAAAAATAAATAAATGGACAAAAGGTAGACAGAGGCTCCTTGGTAAAGCCTGTCATGTAGATTCCTTTGGTGCCATCTCCAGTCCCATTAGACTGTCAAGATGTCTTCAGTGTTAACCTTTGTCCTTCCTGGTGGGGGTGGGGTGGGGCAGGATTCCTTTCATCTCTATAAATTTGCATCCTGTTTTTAGACAGACCTAAGGAGGTCAGAGAGCTTTCCTGCATCTGCTTCTTTTTAATTGTCTTCAGCTCAAAACAACCCTTATGCAAAATAGGTATATTTTGGGGTGACATATTCTAGTCTCCACAATAGTAAGAAAAACTCCTGATTTTGTCAGAGCCATTACTCTTGTGCTTTAAAATATGCTGTCAACTTGTCGTGGGACAACATGGAGTCACTCGTGGGTTCCAGGCCACGCGAGCAGGAGGGCAAGAGAGAGCTCTTTTCAGTCTTTTTAGTCCTTATATAGACTTCCAAGAGGGGTTGGCACAGAAGCAGTCTGGACCTCCTCTTTTCTCAGGTATAGGTGGTTGTCCCAAGAAGGGGTGCGCACAGAAGTCCGGACCTCCCCTTTCTCAGGTATCAGCGATGGGTGGTGACCTCCTTTCTCAGGTTTCAAAAATGGGTGGTTGCTGAGGTCTGACCTTTGTCCTCAGGAATCTCAGATGGGGGGCAGGGATTCAGGGGATTAAAGATGTGGCCCAAATAAGACTTCTGCCTAAGACTTGGGCACATCGTATAGGGTGGAGTTAGCTTATGAACTCTCCAGATTTTAAAACTATATTTTTCCTTTCCTTCCCAATGTCTCCTTTCTGCCTAAATTTTATTCCTTCTACTCTACCTCATCAAAGTAACTACCTTTGCTTTGAGAGGGTATAAAATACTTTATAGAGGTTTACTAAGACATCCCTCAATAAAGCAAAATATTGCCAGTATAGAAGGTTAAGCCTACATAGTCACAAGTTTCACATGTATGGAAATGTCACTTTCTATTATTAATCTGTAACTGAATTTAATGGTGGAATCCTTAATTCTGACCAGCAAAACAACGGAAGAAAGTAAATGGCCTATTTAAGGTTACTGGTGACTTACAGATTTATGGCTCTTTATTGGGTAACCACTCAGTCAAATCTGGGGCTCTTCCCCTCCTCATTCACTTTCTCTCCGTGCCCCTGGGGGTGAGCTGAGCTCTCAGGGCCTCACATACCATGTGGCAGTGCTTTGTTCCCATTTGCTTCCCATGATGGGGGTGTGTTTCTGCACCCCACCTCTACCCTCCCCCCCTGCAGTCTTCAGGGTTATGCTTCGTCTTCCGCTGCTAAGGTCTGTGGTTATTCCCAAGGTCCTTGGTTTCAAGGTCTAGCATTTATGCCTTTTTTTGTCCCACCCACACACTTTTTGTGGTCTCTGCCCTCCAAGCCCTTCTGCAACTCCCACTTCCCAAGTCCATGCTTAGGGTTTTAGAAATTCTTGCTTGCTTTCCTCCCTGGGTGGGATAGGACTTTCTGGGGCAAACAGGCCCTATTTATAAAAAATTATGGTGACACAATTAAACATACATATCTAGCAAGAAACTTCTTGGCAGCTGGGCGTGGTGGTGCATGCTTGTAATCCCAGCATTTGGGAGGCTGAGACCAGAGGATCCAGGTTCGTGGCCAGCCTCTGTCACCTAGTGAGGCACTCCGAAACTTAGTGAGGTCCTGTTTCAAAATAAAGAATAAAAAATAGGCCGGGCATGGTGGCGCACGCTTGTAATCCCAGCATTCGGGAGGCTGAGACTGGAGGATCCGGGTTCGCGGCCAGCCTCAGCTACCTAGTGAGGCACTCTGCAACTTAGTGAGACCCGGTTTCAAAATAAAAAATAGGGCTGGGGGTGTAGCTCTGAGGTAGAATACCCCTGAGTTCAATCCCCAGTACCGAAAAAAAAAAAAAAAAAAAAAAAAAAGAAACTTCCTGGCCATGAGCTCAGGAAAAATCTCTAACTGATTTTTACAAAGTGGCATGAAAGTTGTTATTATGATATTGCTTCCAACAGTGCAAATATTATTTCATTTCTTAGATAAGGGGACAAAGAGGGAGATAGAGTAGTGTTGCCTTGGGAAAATATGTTTGCTTTCAATGGTTTTCCCTCTTGGAACCCTGACTGGCCCTGGGGATTGAAATTATGTCCCATCAACTTGGGCTGGACATGGTGGCGCCCCATGTACGGGTACGCCTGTAATCCTAGTACTTGAGAGGCTGAAATAGGATCACAGGTTTGAGGACAGCCCCAGTCAATCCTCAGTAAAATACACACACACACACACACACACACACACACACACACACACACACACACACACTGATAACTTGGGACTTAATGAGCTTTAATACTCAGGACTGAGCCAGTGTTGTTTTTTGGGCCAGTGAGCTTTGCATGTAAGACATGTAGGTTCTGAAATGAAAGTCTGTTGAATATTAACTACTCTCTATTGGGTCAGTGCCATCAGTCCTCCTGGGGCATGTGGGCATGTATTTAAAGTGCAGTCTCTAGTTAAAAACAAACAAACAACAAAATGGGAAGAAAAGGTTAATAGATATAGTTTCACAACAATTTCCAAGTACTTTTTTTCATGCAAATTCAAGGAAGAGTTTTGAAAACTGATAGATTATGTTTAAATGTCCCCTTTTGAAAGTTCAAGTGAAATTTTGTATGGATGAAAACCTACTGTTAAAAGAAAAACTTAGCCGGGTGTGGTGGTGCATGTTTATAATCCCAGTACTTGGGAGGCTGAGACAGGAGGATTGCAGGTTTGCAGCCAGTCTCAGTTACTTAGTGAGGCCTCTTAGTGAGACCCTGTTTCAAAATAAAGAATAAAATAGGTCTGGGACTGTAGCTCAGAGGTAGAATGCTTCTGGGTTCAATCCATAATATTGAAAAGAAAGAAAGAAAGAAAGAAAGAAAGAAAGAAAGAAAGAAAGAAAGAAAGAAAGAAAGAAAGAAAGAAAGAAAGAAAAACTCAAGACAAAAGAAACCTAAAGGAATTTGGAATTTATTTGAGCATTAAAGGACTGTTAAATTGGGCAACATTCAAAACCAGAAGGGAGAGATTCAGAGAGCTCTGACAGCATTTGAGCAGCAGGGCTTTAGATGCTGAATGCAGAAGCAAAGTCATTTCTTCATTGGCTACAGTTAGACTTTTACTTATTTGATATGATCTGGCAGAAAGTCCCTAGTTAGAGGTGAATTGGCAGCTCCTAATTGGTTAAGCTTAAGATTCGTTTTAATATTTACCTTGGGTTTTGATTTGCTCATATAGGAAGCTAAGGCTCTGGAGCCATTTCAAAGAGATCCTGAATTTCCTCGGGCTGAAAATAAAAGCTTCCTCATGCTGAGGACTGACACCAAGGAAATTAAGACTAACATATCCTCAGGCTAAACACAGCCTTGCTAAATCTACATATGTATATCACTTGGCTTTCATTTCTATAAATTATAACCACTTCTGTGGGACCTACAGAGATGCAACCTAGCTGCTTTTTTTCAGTTTTATAAAATTGCATAAAATTCATTTTTCCTTTTTTATATCATTTGCTTATTTCTTATGCAGGTGGACAGTGGAATCTAGGCAGGATCCCTGGGCTAGGCTGCTGGTAATACGGCTAATGGCTTCTGTTAATTATTTTAAAGCAAAATAATGTTAATGGAGGTGGGGGGTGAGGGGATAATTGGCAGGAGTTAAGTTTTCCATGGTTTTGATGGAAGAAACCTGGAAGACCTGAGTTGCTGTTTTGGCCTTTGAAATTGATTTATTTGTGACCTCAAGCAAGTTACTTTCTGGAATTTGTCTTAGATGACTCAAGGACCTACCTTGAAGTTATATTGAGGGATAAAGCAAATCTGAATGATTGAAGCTTCTTAGAATGGCAGTGATACAGAAAGATTCAATCTGACTTTCCTATCTAATGTTGACCCCTGGGAGCTAGAAGAGGTCTCTTAAATCATTGCAACTTATCTCTCTCATTTGGCAGACTAGGAACCCAGGGACATTCTATCTCTGAGCTACACCCTCAGCCCTTTTTAGTTTTTATTTTATTTATTTAATTTTATTTTTTGCTGTACTGGGGATTGAACCCAGGGGCATTCTACCTCTGAGCTACAACCCCATCCCTATTTTTTATTCTTTATTTTGAAACAGGGTCTCACTAAGTTGTTGAGAGCCTCACTAAGTAGCTGAGGCTGGCTGCGAACCTGCGATCCTCCTGTCTCAGCCTCCCAAGTACTGGGATTACAAGAGTGCACCACCACACTCAGCTTAGTTTTTATTTTGAAATAAGATCTTGCTAAGCTGCTGAGAGTCTCACCAAGTTGCTGAGGCTGGCCTTGAATCTGTGTTTCTTTTGTCTCAGCCTCCCAAAAATACTGGGATTACAGGCATATGCCACCACACCCAGCTGTCAAAATCATATTTTTAAATATACTTTTATTGGTGCATTGTAGTCTCACATCATAATGAAGTTTAGAATGCGCACCCAGCACTTGGTGAGCTTCCCCCTGGCTTCCCAACCCCTCCCCTTCCCCAATTGAATTTGACATTGATAATTTCATATATATGCATAATGTCAACAGAAGTGTTTCCTTCATTAACCACCCGCCCATCTCCCCTAGACCCCTCCATCACTCCACTGGGGTTTCTTCTCCTTTATCTAAAGTCCCTCTTGTATCCCGATTACTCTCTAGCTTCTACACATGAGAGAAAATATATGACCCTTCACTTTCTGTGACTGGCTACTCTCACTTAACATAATGTTCTCCAGATCCATCTATTTTCCTGCAAATGATGTAATTTTGTTCTTCTTTATTGCTAAGTAGAATTCCATTGTGTGTATATCCCATTATTTTGTAATCTATTCATCTGTTGATGGACATCTAGGCTGGTTCTGTGATTCAGTTATTGTGAATTGTGCTGCTATAAACATGGTACGCATGTATCATTATAATATTCTGATTTCAATTCCTTTAGAAAGATACCCAGGAGTGGTATAGCTGGCTTGTATGATAGATTCATTCCCAGTTTTCTGAGGAACTTCTACACTGATCTCTTATGCACCATTGAGATTGCAAAATAGTGGCTGCACTAATTTGCAATCTCAGTGGTACATAAGAGTTCCTATTTCTCCATATCCTCACCAGCACTTATTGTTGTTTGTATTTATGATGATTGTCATTCTAATTGGGGTTACATGGAACCAATGTCATTCTTCATAGAACTAGAAAAATTTGTCTTAAAATTTATGTGGAAAAACAAAAGATCTAGAATGGCCAAAGCAATTCTCACCGATAAGAACCATGCAAAAGGCATGATATCTGCCTTGAAATTATACTACATAGATATAGTAATACAAACAGCATGGTATTGACACAAAAGCAGATAACATAGACCAATGGAACAGAATAGGGATACAGAAACAAATCCATGCACTTATAGTCAGTTGATTTTTGACAAAGGTGCTAAAAATATATGCTGGAAAAAAGAGTCTTTTCAACAAATGGTGTTGGGAAAACTAGTTATCTATTTATAGAAAAATGAAATTAAACTCCAACTTCTCATCCTATACAAGAGTTAACTCAAGATGGATCAAACACCTGGAAATTAGACCAGAGACTTTTGAATTACTAGAGGAGGGCATAGGGCCAATGCTCCAACATGTAGACTCTGGTAGAAACATCTTCAATAAGACACCCAAAGCTCAGGAAATCAAAACAAGAATTAATAAATGAGATGGCATAAAATTAAAAGTTTATGTGCAGCAAAGGAAATGATCAAGAGTCTAAAGAAAGGGTCTACAGAATGGGAGAAGATCTTTGCCAGCTATTCTTCTGATAGAGGAATAGTATCTACAATATACAAAGGACTTAAAAGATTTAGCACTAAAACAATAAATAACCCAATTGAGAAATGGGCAGTTGAATTAAATAGACAATTCACAAAAGAAGAAATACAAATGCCCAATAAATATTTGGAAAAAAATGTTCAACATCATTAGCAATCAGGGAGATACAAAGCAAAATCATATATATATATATATATATATATTTTTTTTTTTTTTTTTGCGGTACTGGGGATTGAACTCAGGGGCATTCTACCTCAGAGCTATACCCCCAGCCCTATTTTTTATTCTTTATTTTGAAACCGAGTCTCACTAAGATGCAGAGTGCCTCACCAGGTAGCTTAGGCTGGCGGCGAACCTGGATCCTCCGGTCTCAGCCTTCCGAATGCTGGGATTACAAGCATGCGCCACGCCCGGCTCACAAAATCATATTTTTAATCATTACACTACACTGCCTTCCACAGGGCTGGTTATGACCGCCTGGGAAGGAGATGGGGACTTGTACACTCAAGAGTGATCAGTGGCAATGTATAACAGCAGCCGTTAGATTCTGAATGCACACAGCATATGGTTTGGGGACAGTGACAAGGGAGTGAGCAGGGACCTATGCAAGTGGTATCTGCCTGTGGGATCTGGCCTAGGCTTCTCCTTTAATTTACACCTATTCCAGGCATTTTCCATGAGTTTTCTGAGTGAACCTGCCCATTTTGAGCTTACTGTCAGGATCAGAAACTCTAGACAGATGAACGAGAAGTAGCTAAAAGAGAGATAGTAGGATGGGGGTGGGAGTGAGTAGTAGGTGCCGAGCATGTCCAACAAAAGTCCTGGGCCCTGAACACTCGTCTTCTCAGGATGCCTTTTTCTGCAGCGTTGATTCTTATCCTCAAAACATCTTTGGAGCATAGGACAGGATAGGATCATCCAGGAGAGACCAGGCCCAGAAGTCTGCTTTGACCACAGATATTTGTTCAGGCAGAAAAGGAAACTGGATAATGTGAGGAAGGAGTGTGTAGGTTGTGGGTCCAGAAGGGAAGGCAGAATGCAGAGCCAGGGGGTCTTCATGAGCAGGGAGGACCACGCAGCAGGAAGTTTGAAACAGGTGAGAGGGGTCTATGGACCTGTGACGTTATCAATCAGGGGAAAGCACAGATAGCTTTTAGGAAAATAAGCCTAGCTTATTTTCAGGAAAGGACTTCAACAGAAAGGACAGACAAGATAGTGGGTTCTAGGTGTTGTGTCTTGGCCTGTAGCCCAACTATGCAAGTCCTCAGAGCCACCACCAAACTCAAGACTCCAGGACAGAACCCATGCGCTCCTTTACTCCTTCTGGCTGGCATATTCTGCCCAGTTTGGATAGAAAATCAGCCACAAGAGGGCAGCAGAGGACCACTCAGGCCCATTCTTTCAGAGCGCTGGGTGCTCCAGGATGGCCCAGGAGATCCAGATAGAAAGTGACACTGGCCACTGGCTTTTCAGCTCCACCTTGGACATTGTGATTCTGTAGCCTGGGCAGGGGGTGGAAGACTGACTTTTAACACACATGGTGTGAGAACAGCTCCTCTAAAGAATGCAGAATCTTCCATCCAGCTCCCTTAAACCAGGATGTCAAATATGCTTTTTTAAGAGGATAATACCTATTAAAATGTTTTATTGGGAAAATAGATCATGTAACAACTCATATTGAAAAATATGCTTATTTCAAATAAGAATAAAAAACAAATAACTATTAGATTAAAAGACAGAATGTCACCAACACCTTAGATGCCCCCGTGTGCCTCTCTGTCCTCCATCTCCTCCTCCCAGAGTTGACCTTAGACCTGATGTTTGTGAGAATCACCTCTTCCTTTCTTTGAAAGATGAACACCTCTGCTCTTATCTCTAAAAAATACATATTATTTAACTGGGACTAATTTTGAATTTTTAATAAAGAAATTTTTTTTCCAGTTGGATATGGTGGCACATATCTGTAATCCCAGTACTTGGGAGGCTGAGACAGGAGGTTTGCAGGCTTGAGGTCAGCCTCATCAACTTAGTGAGACCCTGATTCAAGATAAAAACTAAAAAAGGTCTGGGGGTGTGGGTTGAAGGTAAAAAGCCACTGGGTGCAACCCTCAGTTTAAAAAAAAAAAGTTTTCAGCAAATGGCAGTTTGTGAGACTTGTCCATGTGGGTACAAGTGTTTGCAGTTCATCACCTGGTATGAATATACTTTCTTCTGCTGACTGACATACCGGATGCTTCTAGGTTTGGGCTCCCCTTACCCCAGTAGGAACAATGCTGCTATGAATAGTCTTGAACCTGGAGAATTTTTCAAGATTTCTTTTAGGGTTATATGCCTAGGAGTAGAGTTGCTGTTTGCTTGTGTGTTTGTCTGCATGATAAGCATTGATCTGTTTAAAAAAAAAAAGACTGATAAATTTGACCATATTAAAATTAGAAAATTTTAGTTGGGCATGGTGGCGCACGTTTGTAATCCCAGTACTTGGGGGGCTGAGACAATAGGATTCAATTTTCAATTAGGGTTTGCGGCCAGCCTCAGCTACTTAGTGAGGCACTCTGCAACTTAGTGAGACCCTGTTTCAAAATAAAGAAAAAAAAGTAGGACTGGGGGTGAAGCTCAGAGGTAGAATGCCCTTAGGTTCAATCCCCAGTACTGAAAAAAAAAATTAGGAAATTTTAAAAGATAGTAAAAAGGAAGCTATACACTGGAATATTGTAATACCTATAATTGATAAAGGACAAATATTCAGAGTATATAAAGAACCATGAATCAATAGGGAAAAGGTAGACAACCCAGTAGGAAAATGGGCAAAAGTCAAGTGCACTTCACAAACAATGAAATTTAGAAGGTCCCTGAAAGTATTGAAAGATGCCAACTTCAATAGTTATCAGATTAAAGCCATGAGGAGATACCAGCACATGGCTTGTAAATTGGTTGAAAATAAGAATCAGCCAATATCAAGTGTTGCTGAGGTTAAGGAACAACAGAAACTTTCACTCATTGCAAAATAAGTTGATATAATCACTTTGAGAAACACTGATATTATCTAATGCATCTTTTCTGGGGCTCCTGCATGGGGGGCAGGTTGGAGAGGGCACTGACATCCGAGAAGTCCAGGTCCAGGGCTGAAGCGAGACTATGAAAGGGAAGCTTTTGTCGTTGGGAGTTCACAGCCAAGCATCTGTTGTGCACCACTATAGGTCACAGGGCCAGTGGTCTGGAAGCAGAGCTGGATGTGGCCAACCCTGCCCAGCACCTCATCTCATTACAAAGAGCTTCATAGAAGATTGGATACTGCTTCACCCTTACTTCCCAAATGGTGTCCAAATTCATCTATGTTTTCTAACCATAACATACAGGAAAGCAGATTCTGAGGAATGTAGTTTCCATTGTATTACTTTCCAAATACTACTGCAACGAATCACACAAACTTAAAAATACAAATCTATGTGTTTAAAAATTGCAAATCTAGCTGGGCATGGTGGTGCACACTTGTAATTCTAGTACTTGGGAGGCTGAGACAGTAGGATCACAGGTTCAAGGCCAGTCTAAGCAGCTTAGGCCCTCAGCAACTTAGTGAGACCCTGTTTCAAAATAAAAAGTTCTGGGGGTTATAGCTCAGAGGTAGAATGCCCCTGGGTTCAATCCCTAGTAACACACACATACACATGGGCACACACGAGTGTGCACATGCACGCATATCTATTAATTTTTACAGTTCTGGAGGTCAGACTTCTGAAATGGGACAAGAATCAAAGTATTGAAGGATTTGACTCCACACAGAAACACAGGAAGAATCCATTTCCTTGCCTTTTCAGCTTCTGAAGGCCACCCACATTCTTGGCTTCGGGTTTCTTCCTCCATCTTCCAAGTGTGTCTCCCCAGCCTCTGCTTCTGTCGTCACATCTCCTTTCTGAGTCTGATCCTTCTGGTTGCCTACCACAAAGACCTTAGTGATTAAATTAGGCTGCCTGGATAATCCAGGATAATGCCCCATCCCCTAATCCTTAATTACACCCTAAGTTGAATCCCTTTGCCATGTAAGGTAACATAGTCTCTGGTTCCAGGGATTAGGATGTGGACACGTCTGGGGTCTTGTTCTTCTTCCTACCACATCATCGTGACCAAGGAGACAACCACAGGGTCCAGCCACCGTCCCCGTCATTACAGACTTTCTCACTGGATTTTCTCAATTTGCTTACCAAGGTTCCTTTCAGGAGTAAGTTTTGCTGGTAATTTGTACATTGTGTGACTCCTAAGACATTTCTGGACTTCATTCTCTCTCAAGCCCCTCTATTGTCTCACCTTTTGTCTCATCTACCCTTACTCTGTGGTTGAGAGAATTCTTTTCACCTAGTTTTTTGTTGTTGTTGTTGTTGTTTTTGCAGTACTGGGGATTGAACTCAGGGACATTCTACCTCTGAGCTATACCCCCAGCCCTATTTTTTATTCCTTATTTTGAAACAGGGTCTCACTAAATTGTGGAGGGCCTCACTAGGTAGCTGAGGCTGGCCACAAACCTTCCTCTGGTCTCAGCCTCCCAAATGCTGGGATTACAAGCATGCACCACCACGCCCGGCTTTCACCTAGTTTTGTTGAAGATGTCCTCACTTTTTTTCTTTCAGGGTCTTAGATGCTATGTTTGTTTTTTCTTCTTTTATGATTTGGGGATATTGAATAAAACTATCCTGCTACCAAATTTTTGATACCAAAATGATCTGTACCCTTGCCATAATTTTGAACCAATAGAGCAGTGTTTTTTAATATTGAAGTTATCAATATAAAACAACTATAATAGAAAACAAGTTCTATTATAGAAATTAATGAAAATTTTCAAAACGCCCTTTCTGCAAATGGATTTTCTAGCCAATCTCTTCCCAGACTGTCTCTGATGTATGACTCAGCATTAAACTTCAAAGCCAAGTAGTTATTTATACTACTAGAAATAAAATCAGATATGAGAGTGATGTGGCCATCCCTCCATTATGGTCAGTAATGAAATTGCAAATGTTTAGGATCAAGATATTTTCTCATTTGAAATATCAGTCACAAATAACTGTTTTTAAATATTCTCAAGCAAAGTGGTCTGATCTCTTCTTACCCTAGAAATGTTTGGCTTAACATCATTCCCAATGAGATTTCAGACTGTGAACCACACTAAAGAAATCTCTTGGACCACCCATCTCAAAGCTTGTGCTTGTGACCACAGAACACACACACCCCACAACCATTTGAAGTGTTTGCCTGCCATGTGACCATCTTTGTGGTTTTAATATTCAAGTATCTATTTCTGTACCCTTTTGTGGAGAATTCGAATCTCTAGTAGAAAATACTCTTCAAACAAAATCTAGCCATTGCATGTAGGCAACCCACAGACCACATGGAGAGCCTTCAAAGCCCAGAATTTCAAAGACTGTGATCTAGAGCTAACAGAAATCATGGTGTCTTCAGCTGAGGACCAAAATGACACCTGGTACAACTTCTCCCAAAGTTCAAAAATGACTGTAGCAAGCAATTTCATATCACTTGTATATGAAAGTCGTCTTAAAGTGATTAACTGTGGAGCCTAATGTCAGCTGAGACCTTGCTGCCATTTAAGGATTGAGGAACATCTCTTATTGTATGCTGCTGGGCTCCTGCAAGTGCTGTTTTGCTTCCCCTCATCCTGGAGACTCAGATAACTTGGTAACTTGAAGTTTTCCATAACTGGTGCCTTTTCTTTCCTTTTCTTCCCTCTCTCCTTCCCTTCCTTACTTTCTTCCTTCCTTGTACTCAGGACTGAACCTAGGGGCATTCCAACTCTGAGCTACTCCCCAAGCCCTTTTTATTTTTTGTTTCTGAAACAAGGTCTAAGTAGCTGAATCTCTCAGTAAGTTGCTGCAGCTGGCCTCAAATCTGTGATCCTACTCTCTCAAGCTTCTAAGTCCTGAGATTATAGACATGTGCCCCTTGGCTAACTGGTGCCTTTTCTCAATCATCTTAGCTAGGCTATAGGGCTGGGTTAGATCTGAAGTCCCCTATTGGGTTGGGCCTCAACTCTTTAGTTGCCAGATCATGGGGAGATTGGAGGGAGGAGGAGATGGGCAGAAATAGCCTGGACAGTGAGGGTAGGGAGGCTGGCAGAGAGCCTTTAGAGCAACTGAGCTGGAAGCAATTTGTCAACCAGTACAAAAGTATTTCAGTGTGTTAATGAAGGCACTCATGAACGCACTCAGGCTGAATACCAGCCCAGGGTCTGAAGTATCCTCTAGCGGTCTCCCTGGCTTAACAGACAGAGAAACTGAATGATTAGGCCAAGACCACTCTTTACCCGGAACAACTTCTTCTCTACTTTCTCTCTGGCCAATCCTCTTCAGTTATCTGGGCTTCAGAGCATTGAGATTTGAAGGGGGAGCTTTGTTTCCATGGCAGCTATAAACCAGGTGCTATGGTGGGCAACTCTATTTCATCAACTTAAGTTTCATTACTGAAGACTTGTATTTGATTTTTTAACACTTCTCCTGTTCTTTCATTGGTAATTCACATCAACTAAACTTTATTAGGCAGTTACTGTGTAGAAAGAGCTGTGCTTGAGTCTACAGGAGGCACAGAGAACCAGGGAATTTCTGACTTTAAAGAGGTCACAGGCAGAGGCTGACAAAGGTGTTGCCTGAGGGATTCTTGGAATTCTAAGGAGTTTTTGGGAGATATGGGAGCCAAGGAGCACCGCAGACAGATGTAGAGGTAGACAAATGGACCCTGCTATAAACATACTCATCTGAGGAAAGATATGTTTTTGTAGATTCACAGGAAATATTAGATGAAACCAGATAATTCAGCAATGAGGGCAGATGCAATTGGTAGCAGTAAGGTAAGGCAGTCGTTGTCCAACTTTTCTTAGAAGCAGATGTTATACCAAGGCTGAAAACATACTATGGGTTAAGTCAGAACTGTGAAGCAGGGGTAGGGGTGGGATGGAGAACACCGTGATAGGGCAAGGCTCCAGGAGCACAATTTGTGAACTGCTGATTAGAAAGAAGGCGCTTGGTGGCCAGCTCCTGACTAGTCACCTTATTCCAGGATCCCCAGACGGAAGGCCTTAGGTTCAGGACCCCAGGAGTCTAATTCGGGTGGGAATCTCACTGTAGGAGACTGAGAGAAATTACTGTTTTCAGTGAGAAAAATGAACTGGACTATTTACACATTTCCCTGCAGTTAACTACATGGCAAACTAACTCATAATCGGAAGCTACTTTATTAAGGAAGCATGAAAATCCTGGTCATCAGTCTAGAAACATTGAAAGTCTTTATCATCCACATACTCTTTCCATATGTGGAAGGACATAATCAGAATGAATCAGTCCAAGACAGAATCAAAGAAGTTAAATCTTCAGTCACACTAGGCTAAAATATCCTAAGAGTTCCATTTTCTAAATCAGTGCACTCTGAACTTTGTTGATTGTGTACCCTAATCAGCAAAACTGTTGGAACCCACATCCCTTAAGATATATATTTGTATTTATCTCCATGGATATTTTGAATATTAAATATCAATAAAATTTAGTTTAAAACGAAAGTTCTAGTATTTTCTTCCCTTATTACAATGGAATGTTTAAGTTACACGTAGTAAAACAAATGGATTTTGTATGTATGAATTGTCTATGTATGAGTCCTTTTTGATGGAAAATCTCAAAACATTCCTTAAAATGCATAAGATGCGTTTGGTAATAACTTTTCTCAGTTGAGTTATATGAACATCATCATCTACTTCATTTATAACTATTGTCATCACAAAATGTAGAAATTCTGGCATTTCATGTTCCTAACTTTTATTTTTGCTCTTTGATCTTAATATTATTAAAGAATATGCTCCTTCCCTTCCTTGCATGAACATATTATTATCATTAAAAATTTTAAAAACATCAAACAAGAAGAGCAAGTCTGGCTATCAATTTTACATTTATAAGAGTTGTTTTTTATCTGGCAGAAATTCTATGAGTTCAGTTTATGATTCGAGCATTCTTGACTTTATAGAACTTTCCCCCTCATTATCATCCTCCCTCATCAAGGAACAATTGATATTGTTATGCTCAGCCTGCGTATTAATGCATAATAGAGTGCTTTGAATTGAACATATTGGCTTTGATGTCATTCAGTTTTTACTATGTTACTAAGCACACTGTATAGTTTAGCTGACTTGTAAATAGTTTTAAGCAAGTTTTATTTCTATGGAAAACATACACAAACAGACACAGTGAATTGATTAACTGGTACAAACTCCTTCATCTAGTTAATTACCCCAGCAAGTGTTCCTATCATCAGAATTTTGGAATTTGTTATCCATTAGAACACATTTCTACATGAAACTTAAACTCTTCATCCTATTTGTTTACAAATCGACCCTTCCTGATTGTATACAGGTGAGAGCTAGCTGCATTCTTCAGATGAAGTCACTAAACACAATTCTTTTCAGTATATTAATGTCAATTTAAAATATATGAAAGGAATTCCTATGTTGGCCATATCTGTATATTTATCAAGTTGAAAAATATTTTGCTAGCATTCTATACCAGCCATAAAGATAAAAGCCAATACCAAAGTAGTGACATCAGGAATACAGAGAAACATATATATCCTGGTAATATTCACGCAGCAAAGTTAGAGGAGTGAGATGAGGGGATGGGGTGAAAGATGAGAAGGTGTCAGAAATTGCTTTCAGGTGTCTTGCTTGAATGGCTATAAAAGGAAGATAAGGCTTGAAACAAAATTGATTAGTTCCTTCTGTGTTTCATGCTGTTTGAGGTACCTATATAGGATAATCATTCATCTTTGCCTGAGCCATGTTCATTAATGCCTGTTGGCTTAGGATAATTAGTAATAGCACCTTTTTCCCTCTTAAACTTTCCAAAAAAGAGTAAGATGATCATCAAAAATTAGAATATTCAAATGCCAACTTTTTCTCAAAACTTTATACATTGTTGACTTCTTATTGACCACCTGTTCTACTGACAGTGTCTAGCAGGCAGCTCCTGCTTCCTGTGACTCAGTGAAGCAGTGAAGAGAACAAGAAGGAAAAAACAAAAGTACTTGGCTAGGCTTACTTGTCTTTAGATTTGGCCTTCCAGATGGTTAGCCAGTTTCTGAACATGCCAAATTAAAACATCATTAGAAAGTTGCACTTGAGTTACCTTCTTTGCTTTAGATTCATCTGAAATTTTTAAGCAAACATATTTTATGCAATCTTTTTACTGCTCTTTAGCAATTGCATATTACAGTTTAGTGTCACCATTCTGAAGTGCTATTTTATATGTAGCATGCAAAGCACTAATGTCTAAATGAGAAACAGTGAGCCTTTGCTTCTGTTAGCTCTTTGACTTACTATTCTTTCTTTCAAATAATTCTTTTGATCTTGAACATCTCATTTTTTATTTCTTGTATGTAAATACTGCTTGCATTTGGATGGTATCACTGCTTTACTAACTAGTACATCCCTGCAAATAACATACCATGGTTTTACTACTTTATCTTCAATGTAGCTACAAAATCTATAGAGATTATATTTTAGAGTAAAACTAGTAAAGTTATATGAGAACCTGGTTTTTGTTTCTTTGGAATCACTTCCATCTTATCATCTGGTTTACATCTACTGCCACATTCAGTAAAGTGTGCCTTTTCTTAACAAAAAGAGACATGGAACATGTATTTCTATGGATAGAAAATAGCAATTGGCTAATGTGTTGGATCCTGGGATATGTGTATTTTCTAAATTTCCCAAATTTCTATATTACCACTTGTCAATTAGTGCCAAATTGACAATGCAAATTTAATTTTTTTTGTGTGTGTGGTACTGGGGACTGAACCTAGAGGCATTCTACATTCGAGCTACACCCCCCAGCCCAATTTTATTTCTTATTTGAAAACAGGGAGGCTCTCACTTGGTTAATGAGAGTCTCACTACTTGCTGAGGCTGTCCTCAAACCTATGATCCTCCTATCTCAGCCTCCCAAGTACTGGAATTACAAGTGTGCACCACCACACCCGACTTGATTTTAATTTTTTTTTTTTTTTGCAGCACTGGGGATTGAACCCAGGGGCATTCTACCTCCGAACTACACCCCCAGTCCTATTTTTTATTCTTTATTTTGAAACATGGTCTCACTAAGTTGCAGAGTGCCTCACTAGGTAGCTGAGGCTGGCCGCGAACCCGGATCCTCCGGTCTCAGCCTCCCAAATGCTGGTATTACAAGCGTGGGCCACCACGCCCGGCTCAAATTTAATTTTTAAAAATTTAGTTAGTATCATTAGTTATAATTCTTTAAAATGCATTTGATCAAAAATATTGAGTTAGAAGTAGAGGCTAAAGTCACCATTGCAGATACCTGAGTCAACTATTTTAATAAATTAATTTTCAGTTGTTTTTCAAAAAAAGAGTAAGATGATCGTCAAAAATTAGAATACTCAGCCGGGCGTGGTGGCGCACGCTTGTAATCCCAGCATTCGGGAGGCTGAGACCGGAGGATTCGGGTTCGCGGCCAGCCTCAGCTACCTAGTGAGGCACTCCGCAACTTAGTGAGACTCGGTTTCAAAATAAAGAATAAAAAATAGGGCTGGGGGTATAGCTCGGAGGTAGAATGCCCCTGAGTTCAATTCCCAGTACCG
>PVLC010003995.1:0-51644 GCA_004027655.1 Graphiurus murinus | reverse complement strand
TTAGAATACTCAAATGCCAACATTTTCTCAAAACTTTATGCGTTGTTGACTTCTTATTGACCACCCGTTCTTCTGACAGCATCTAGTAGGCAGCTCCTGCCTCCTGTGACTCAGCGAGGGAGTGAAGAGAACACAGGAGCAGGTTCAATGAGATCACGCCACAGACCACAGGCTTGCATGCTACAACCAGGTCAGCTTGCCATGATGGTGACTCAGTGGGTATTGATGACTTCTGCACTCATCAAACAGTGCAGGGCAGACCACAACTGAATAGCATTGACCTCTAGTCAAACACTCCCTCCTGGGGAAAGTGTGCCACTATTCCATATTCTTTTATCTGGCTGGTTGTTTTCTTAAACACCCAACCCTCCTCTCCCAAAACACACAAGCCCAGGTCAAAGGGCAGAATGAGAAAGCTTGTAGTCTGCTCTATCAGCTTCTTTCCCCTTCTCTACACTTCCCTGGGGCTAAAAGGAAACACTTTCTTCTCACCTCTTTCTTATTTCCTATATACACTTTTATGTCCCGTCTGGATTTTCCTATGTTTAAAAAAGGAGATCAAAGACTTTGGATCAACTTTCTTTTTCTGAATAATGGTGTTTTCAGGCTTAGCATTGAATAACTAAAGATGTTATTCAACAATATCATTTCCCCTACTTTGCATTCCCGCTATAACAATCTTCATTCTAGGGACAGGGAACATCTGAGGCTGCCTAAGAGGAAGGGCATGTACATTCTAAAATGTAAAAAGAAAAGTGCAGTGACACTGTTTTGGACTCTTCTTTACAGGGCTCCCTCAGTTAACCTCAGTAGAACACTGTGCAATGCACTCTGCAAATCGTGCTTTGCCTGCCATATGTTTTCACAGCACTAACCACGCAGGTTTGGGATCTCCCAGGACTCCGTCTGGGTTGTTTGTCATGATCAGTGTTTCCCCATTAATGCTCCAGCTACGGTAGTTCTGGGCTTTGCTCTTTAATCTCTTCCTGCCCTTTGCCCCCAGGGACACTTTTACTCACCACAGGAAGTCTCCAATTCATAAATGCTCTGTGTTCTGAGTGTCTGTAGTGTAGCTTTGGAAATGCAGAACTCATTTTTCTACAGAGAGAATGTTATAAGTGTGTGTCGGGTCTCCAGGTCAACCCACAAAGGCTCATTCAACTCCTAGTACAGGTAATGCATTTTCCCTTTGCTCCTTTTATATATCACAGAATTACAGAATGTCAGAGCTGAAATAGAACTTAGAACATCATGTCATACACTGGTAACAGAGTTGCTTTCTGGAGTATTCTATTACAAATGCCCCGCATTGCATCTATATTAGAAGTTCAGTAGGGTCCTGTGGTCCACCCTGGAAACCCAGTCACTCTTTAAAACATTGTAAATCAAATAGTCCTAAGACAGGAATGGCCTTACCACAGAGAACATCACCTTGGATACTTTTCTTTACATTCCTTGAGGTACCCTGCAAGGATCAAGACTTTGATGTCTCTATGTCTGTGTGCAGACACAGTCAATACTTAGGCACCTTAAATCAGTATGATCATGGGAGCCGTCATCAAGAAAACCCAAAGGCTCAGATGTTGGTGTATAGGAGGGAAGGAATGCCTCTTGGGGTTGGTTGGGCCAAGCGTCCATCCATCACAGGGAGCCCCTGTCCCTTCTGTCTGGGATGCTTTTCTCCAAATCTACCCCAGTGCACTCTCACTTCACTGGCTCTTTGTTTAGCCGGACTCTAGGGACCGCAAGCATTGTTCTAGGAGAGCAGCCCTGGCTGGTACTCTGGGGCTCTCACTTCTATTTTGTTTTTCTCCATAGCACTTTTCAGTTGCCTTTTTTGCAGATTCCTCGAGTGCCATTGAGATCTCGCCCACTCACCTGATCTTTCATTTGTTTCTTTTGCTTATTGCACCTATAGTGCCTAGAATGTTGTCTAACTGCATACAACAGTGGAGGGGCTCAGAGAGCTATCCTCAAAGGACAGCACTTTGGCCTGCTGAGAACTCTGAACTGAAGATCAGAAGGCTTCAAAAGCGAAGTCTCTCCTTAACTCTTTCCTGCCTTCCTGTCTTCACTCTCTTTCTTCCATGAAACAACTCGCAGACACTAGAATCCCTCTTCTCTCAAATAGACCACAAAACTTAGAAAGGCCACTCTCGCCCTTCTCTCTTCTTCCTTGAAGGTCTTTATTCCAGAGGGTCCTGCCCTATATCCAAGAGGAAGAAAAGCTACACAGAGAGACCAAGAAGAATCCACATCCCACAGGCAGGTCTTGCTGGTCTCCCCCCCCCCCCCCCCGTTCTGGTCTATTGGTCTATTACCATTAGATCATATCCTTTTATCCAATCACATTTCTACATGGCTGTCCATTCTTCCCTGGGTCTTTCAGTTTTCATTCTAAAGGCATGTCATGTAGAAATTTTTTTTTTTTTTTTTAAACCCAGGGCATTCTACCTCTGAGCTACACCCCAGCCTTTTTGATTTTTTATTTTGAAACAGGTCCCACTAGAGTCTAAGAAGTTGCTGAGACTGGTTTGGAACCTTTAGTCCTCCTATTGAAGTAGGATAGAAGAAATAAAATATTAGGCAAAAAGGAGATGAATGGGGAATATAGTTTTAAAACCTGAAAAGTTCATAATCTCTAACTCCACCCTCTAGGGTATGTTCTATTTTAGGCTGAAGCCTCAATGAGCCCATACCCTTAATCTCAATAGCCCCTCTCCCCACCTAAGATTCCTGATGCTTAGTAAACAAAGGATCCTTGAGGAGGACAAAGGTCAGACACCAGCCCATCATCACTGATCTGGGGAACCTGAGGAAGAGGAAGTCTAGACCTCTACTGGGCAACCCTACCCACCCCCTCTTGAGGTTCTATAAAAGAACTGAAAAGGCTGCAGACTCTCTTTCCTGGACAATCTCCCCCCTCTTGAGATGGCCTGCCTTCTCCCTTGAGTCTCTCACTTTCCTAAATAAAACTTCTGCCTTTGTTCCTGACTAGTGCATGTTGAAATTATTTTCAAACAGAAGCCAAGAACTCACAGAAGTTATTGTGCTAATCCATGACACTATCTCACCCTACCGAGTACTGAGTACTGGGATTACAGGTGTGCACCACCATGGCCAGCTTCATGTAAAATTTTGATTAAATAAATTTGTGATGCTTTTCTCTTGTCAATCTATTTTCTGTTATAGGAGTGTCAGCTCTCACCTTTATGATGGGGAGGAAAGGAACCACACCTCCCTGCACCTACAGTAAGAGCGGAGGAAACATATTTTTGATTAAAAAATGAAGTGTGTACTGTGCTAGATGTCTTATATATGTGACTTCCCTTAATACTCACAGCACTTGCATGAGGTAGATTCCTTCCTTTTTTAAACAGGTGAGTGGAAAAACACCCTTAATTTTAAAAGCAACATTAAAAGCACAGTTTTCTGATTTATATATGCATTTTATCAGCTTCTAATTGTGGATATTTTTACATTGCAATAAAAGCTCTTACATTCCCTGGGGAAGAAATGTGAATTAAAATATATTCTCTTTGGATTTGGTTATTAAAAAGGGAGAAAGGACAGCACTATAAAGTCGCTTCTTTTCAAGGAAGTATCTTGAGGGCAATTTTTAGCCGACCTGATTCAATTTGAGTCAATAAATCTCAAATGAATAATAATTACTATGTGTTGGAGTGGAGAGAATTTAAAGTTCCAGTCTTCAAAGACCTGATGGTAACATCATCTCTTCAAACTGGGAAAACATGTAATCATTTTTCATTCATCCATTTAACAGGTTTACCTTCTGCCCGGGAGGAATTCTATTCCAGAAAGAGAGAAGGCTTGTAAAAACTAGGGGCGATGCGGTGATTTCACAGTACTGGAGGCCTGCACAGAGGACAGCGAGGGCTGCAGAGCTGTGGGGTCGTCACCCCTTTCATCCTTGGTTATGACCAAGGTTGAACACTGAACTCTCTAGGAGTCTTCCCAAAGTTACTTTCTTAATTATCACGTGGTTAGGCAAACTTGGCACAGTTATTCAATGTGATACAGGCATCAGACCACAAAGGACTGATGGGTTTGGATTATATCGATATGTGAAAAGCAGATCTTCATGGTGGCCAAAGGGAACAGTCATAAGAATAGACCAGAAGTAGATGCAGTTGGAAGGATAATGACTTTTGAACCAGGTAAAGAAATTTAGCTCTGGTTCTCACTTAGCTCTGTCATCTTGGGCACAGTACCTGGGCCTCAGAGACTCTCCAGTTCACAGGATAGCTGGGAAGAGAGCTCCTAACACAGTCTGATACATATTCTGTACCCAGAAAATGTCATATAACAATAGCTACTAGCTGGGTGTGGTGGCAGCACCTGTAATACCAGTACTTGGGAGGCTGAGACAGGAGGATCTCTGGTTCCATGATAGCCTCAGCCTGTAGCAAGACTCAGAGAGACCCTACTTCAAAACCAAAAAATAAAAAGGGCTGGTGCGGGAGATATGTAGCTCAGAGGTAAAATGGCCCTGGGTTCAATCCCTAGTACAAAAAACAAACAACAACAAAAAAACGGTATATATATATAATATATATAGGTATATATATTATATATAATATTTATATATTATATTATATTATATATATTATATTTTATATATTATATTATATATAAAATATATATTATGTATATATATATATACATACATACACACCATATATACCGTTCTGCTACTTTGGGGTAAATTTTGCATATATATTATTTAATCAGCAAAACAACCCACAATTATTATTAACATCTTATAGATGAAAAGATCGAGGCTAAGAGAAGTCATGTAGCTACTAGGCAGTTTAGCTGAAATTCATCCCATTTTAATCCTCTTACAAAGTTAGTGCTTTAAGCATTATGTAATCATAAATTATATTTTAATTTTCCAATTATTTCTATAAGTTGCTTAAAGATATAACATAAAGCAGGACATGGTGGCACATGGTAATCCTAGTACTTGGGAGACTGAGACAGGAGAATCACAGGTTTGAGGCCAGCCTTAACAATTTAGTGAGACTCTCAGCAACATAGCAAGACCCTGTTTCAAAAAACTAAAAAGGGCTGGGAGTGTAGCTTAGAGGTAGAATGCTCCCGGGTTCAATCGCCAGTACCAAAATAAATAAATAAATAATGTAAAATAAAAATATATATTCTACTTAAAGTGTTCTTTCCCTCACTAAGCCCTAATTTTTATTGTCATTACATATTTCATGATTTTATTACTTGACAGTAGATGGCGCTGATGATTGTCAAAAGAGACAAAAATTCCACCCATACCAGCCCCTTTCCTTAGCCATTAGAAAGCCCAAGAAAACAAAACACCCCCCAAAAAAATCTGGTGAAAAGAAAGCAAAGATTTTTATTCTAATGAAGGGTTGGAATTAAGAGTTTAGAACTGCCATGTCATTGAACTAGACACATATATGATCTTATGGGCATTTTGTTTGGGATGGTAGTGGAAATCCCCCTGGGCTATTTGCAAATTTCATTAGCAGGATTAAAACAAAATACAGTAAAATTGAATATCCAGACAACGGCAAATTTATGATGCAGATTTGATTTCTGTATCATCACTTTAGGAAAAGATGGATATTAAGTCAACTACAAATTAATTGACACCTCCCCCCCAAAAAAACAACAAAACAAAAACAAAAACAAAAAACCCATATATGACTTCCAGAGTCCTGCAAATAAACAGAAGAATATGGCAGTCATGGTGAAAACAAGACTAATCAATTATATGATCTTTGGATAAGTCACTTAATGTCTTGGGACATGAGTTTTCTCATCTGTAAAACTGAATTATTTCTTGTTTAACTCATATGACAATTGTAAGAATCAACTGCAGTTGTGCAGTATATTAAATTGTTCTTTCTAAATAAGCCTTTATCTTTACCATGCCTTCAATCCAATAGCCTGTAGGTAAAATCATGCCACGAGGAAAACTGAAATTCAGAACAAAATGCTTAAGCATTCATTTTCCTCATTTGTCCAAGAACAATCTATAACCTTTCATGTGTTAGATTTGGATAAGAAAAGGGACTAAGATATTTACAACCATAAAAGGAGCATGTTTAGCTTAAGACTCAGCTGCCCGCCCCCAAATCAAATAAAGGACAAATTGAATCTAAAGGCTTTAAGTGGATTGAAGCGGCCCATACTTCCTTGCCTGGTCTTTGCTGTCTCTCCTGGATGGGATCACATGTGTTCATGGGGGACAGATGTTAAGCAGACTTAGTTGAGTAGACGTAAGCCACAGAGATGCTCATAACCCTAAAGAAGCCTGCTTGGAAGCTCTCTGTTGGCTTTCATGAGAGGCAAGCATAATGACTGCTGGGTTTTTAAAATATGCTTTTATTGGTGCGTTGTAATCACAGTGAAGTTCGGTGTGAGGCACACATGCGTGCCCACAGCACTTGGTGTGGTTCCTTCCAGATCCCACCTCACTTGCTGCCTCTCCCGTACATGTTAGTGAAGTGGGTAGTGACACCTTCATATATGAACATGGCATTATTCGAACTGTTTCCTTCATCAAGCCTTCTTTTTCCCCTCCTTAACCGACCTCACAGTTCCCACATATGTGCTGATGCTGGCAGGGTATTGCCATTCCTGATTCAGGAACCCTGGGCCCCTCGTGGCACCTGTTGCTGCTGCCCCGAGAGCAGAACACACCCTCCATATCAGCGGCCTTGGGGGTGACAGCTTCTCAGTTCCTGCCAGGAATGACCTGTTTCTATGCTTCACTGCTTGGTCAGGGCTTTGGGGACCTAAAGCTTTCCTGCCAGGGCCTAACAGTGACTGGCTTGTTTCTAAAAGCATAGCAGGCAGATTCCAGAACCCCACCCCACCCCCACCTCTTGCTTTGACAGATTCTACTGGCACTTTCTCAGGAAGGACCCCTGTCTGGCTTCTTCAAGGCCACCATCATGCACCCCAGGGGATATTATCACATCAGTGATGATGAGATGTTTGAATAATTTGTTCAATTTCTCCCACTGGACTGTTTCAGGGGGACCTGAAACAAATCTCTCTCTCTCTTGTTTCTTTTTGTTTTTGTGTTCCCATATGTACCTCATACACGACATAGCACCCAGTGGCTACTCAGCAAATAGTTACTAAATGAATGAAAAGATGTTTGGTTTTAGTCCTTCCCGGAAGAGCTGGCAGGCATCAATAGGTTAAACCAAACCCTTGGCTAGCCAATTTGCCATCTCTCGAGACTTTCAGATGGGAGGCTAGGGAGGACAGGACTGTGCAGGAGAGGAATGTTTCTAGTTGAGAGAGGCTGAGACTGTGGCCCACAGCCCACCAGGCTTCAAGATCTCTGGAGCCTTTCCACTAAATCAGCTCCTCAAGCCAGAATCTGGGTGCCCCTTCCTCCTCTTTCCCTCTTTGCTCTCTGTGGGGATGAGCTGGCATGGAGCTGGATCCTAAGTAAAAGTGTGTTCTAATGGGAAGCAAATAATGTTCCTCCCCTGGTAGAGGTGTTTCCTTCCTGGAAAAATTACAAAGGGCTCTTTCAGAGAAAAAAGGGACCAGGAAGAGCCTGTGGCCACACTGCTGTCTGCTCTGCATGGAGCCAGCACCTTCAGGAGCCAGGGACTCCCCCTTGCAGGAAGAGAGAGAGGCCACACTGGGGCACCTGGCCTCTCCTGGCTTCCAGCCTCCCTCCCTTTGTTCTCATCAATTCATCGCCTTCTTTCTTGGCTTTCACAGTAGTCTGTGATTTTTCTCCCTACTTCTTAGCCTCCTTGCGGGATCCTCTTCCTCTTCCCAGCTCTTGCCTGATCTCCTCTTCTCCAGCTGCACTCACTCCCTGGGAGAGCACATTCAGTTGCATTGCTGTCGATTCCCTGCATGTGCTGAGGAATCCCATGCACTTGCTTGCAGCTCTGGCCTCACCCCGGATTCCCCAGGTCTGTCTATCTAGCCACTGACTCTGTCTCCACATGGATGTGGGAAGATGTTTCACACTTCCTAAATCTAAAGCTGAACCCTAGATCTCATCTTCTCTACCCACTAACATGTCTTTCTCTTACTCTTCCCCACTTCTGTAAGTGGTTCAGTTTCCAAGCCTTGCAGTCATCTTTAACTCCTCTCTGTCCCTCACACCCCCATCTAATCCACAGCAAAGCCCATTGGCTCCACCTTGTGTCCTTCATCTTAGCTCCTCCCACTGCCCCATCTCACATGCTCTAGGCCTGAGCGGGGACCACGCCAACCCCCTCACTCCTGGACCGTTGCAATAGTCTCTGGTCTTTTTGCTTCCATTCTTGATCTGCTACAAGCAAGGCTCCCTACAGTAGCCAGGACAATCTTGTTAACTACCAAATCATGTCCCTCCTGCTTAAAACCAACCAGGAGCTCCCTTCTCACAGAGAATGAAATTCCACCTCCACACCATGGTCTACCCAGCCTCACTGCTACGCTTCCTGCTCATCTTGATTTGAACTTATATCTCTGCTGCAGCTATACTGGCCTTCTTGGTGTAGGGAGATTTAAAATCTACTCTTCCCTCTGAAGTTTCAATAGTTTTAGTCTATAAAATGAACCAATAATAAATAGATTAACAGAAAAAAATGACAAAATTTAATATGTGCCTATTATGGTTTGGATATAGAGTGTCCCCTGGAAGACGCTCATGTATTGACAATGCAAAAATGTCCAGAGGTGAAATGATTGAATCAGGAGGGTTCCAATCTCATCAGTGGATAAATCTATTGATGGATTATTGATCTATTGGGTGGTAAGGTAGGCTGGTAGGGTGTGCCTGGAGGGCGTGGGTCACTGGGACTGTGTTCTTGGGTACGACATATATGTCCCTTTTCCCCTCCCCTCTCTCTTTTATTTCCACAGTCATGGCCTGAACTACACAGATATGATCTGGCCTAACATGCACTGAAACCTGTCAAACCTCCAGAACTGTGAGCAAATCTTTCTTTCTCTAAGTTGTGGTCGTCAGGTGTTTTGGTTCACAGCAGTGAGAAGCTGACTGAAACAATGCCTACATCTAGGAGCCACACACAGACAGTGTAAGAGGCAGAGGGGGCCAGTACTCGAACGAAGGGAGAGGGGCCTGAACTTCTGGAGAGAACGGAGGTGGCAGCTGCTGGCTATGGACAGTGGAGAGAAGAAGGCCCGAGGGAGCAGGAGTTGCCTTGCATGCTGGTGGTAGATCTCTGCTACCAGGCACCTGTGGCCGTCTCCTAGCCAGGGATCAGATCCCAATCTCTCTCTGTGAAGAGATGGTTCCTACACAGAAAGGGGAAGATCAAATGGAAAAGTCTCTGCCTGTGCCCACTTGCTACTATCTGTGTTAGATATCTCGGCAAAAACAGGAGACACCCTGGCAGGTATAAGTAGGGGAAGGATTTATTTATTTATTTATTTATTTATTTATTTATTTATTTATTTATGCAGTACTAGGGATGGAACCCAGGGGCATTCTACCTCCAAGCTACACCCCCAGTCCTATTTTTTATTCTTCATTTTGAAACAGGGTCTCACTAAGTTGCGGAGGGCCTCACTAAGTAGCTGAGGCTGGCCTCAGGGGAAGGATTTAGTAATAGACTTTGAGAACTCAAAGAATGTTCAGGAAGACTCAAAGGTTGATAGCTAAGAACAATGCATGAATTGCACCAGTTGGTGGCAACTCCGCCTTTCCCACCACTGGTTATGTAACCAGTGCCACTGTCCTGGACACAAGCTTTGCTGTACCCCAGTGCCACCAGGGCCCTGCAATTTCTATCCCACTGTAGCTACAGCTGCCACCAGTGAGGATTTTCTTCAGGACCTCTGTCCTTGAATAACTGGTGTCTAACTCAAAGTATGGGCTAATGTGTCTGACTGGCCAGGCCATGGTCACAGGTGGCATTTGATTAAGCTATTTTCTGGCATTTTTGGTTTCTATGTAGTGGGTCATGGGCCCTGCATCCCCACCAGACTCCACAAGGTAGGAGATCTTCAGACATAGGATGGAGGTTCAGATACTGGGCAACCAAAAAACAATGATAAAAATCCACTACAGAGTGTTACATGGTTTTTTTTTTTTTTTAATCATGGTTTTATGTATTTATTGCTTATCTTCTCCCATAGAATAGAAGCTATAAGAATTAAAGACTTTATCTTTTTCTCTCTTTATCTCCAGAGTCCAGAATAGTGGTTGGGCAGAGATGACTCTTGGTAAATATTTGTTGAGTGACTATCAGACATAGTTGAAAGTGTTGGCAATTGCAAAGATTGAACATTCTTCCATTTGATGGTGGATACCCGTGGTCTCCTTTCTGTCCGGAGCCCTCCCTATCCTGACACCTATGGGGACTACATGATGTGATGATGTGACTTGCCAATGAGAAAACAAACAGGTAGATCAGACCCAAGTGTTCTGTGCTGAGGGGAGGTCAGTATTAACAAAGAAGAGTCTCAAGGGAGTTCAGGTAAAGAGGACATTACTACTCATAGCTTGAGCAGAAGAGACTGCTGAGACAAGGACAATGCCTTGTGGCGCTCACAGCCTCCTTGAGGAAAAGAGGGCAGAGTCCTAGGAACTAGGCCTTCTTTTAACTACCCCCATATCTTCAGACTTAGGGAGCCCAAAGGAGGTGGCAAGGGAGCAGATGGAGATTAGGTTGAGGGTGCAGAAGCTGTACTTACTGGCTGAAGAGCTGGGTATAGAAAACAGCATGTTGGAGAAAGTCTCCATTCTATCTCCTTAGGTTTCACGAACTTTCTACTGTTTTTCAAGCTCAGGGACTGCCTCTGACATGTAACTCCCAGGAACCAAGCGTTCTGGGGTGGGGGCTGGGCATAGAGCGAGTGGAGGGTCTGAAAGCAAGCCAGGGAGGGTGGAGGGCAAGGGATGACACTCTTGCACTGCCAGGGGCTGCAGAGCTGTCCTATTGCTCCTCTCTGGGTTCTACTTCAAGTTCTCAGTAGCTCATCCTCTTGGTTTGCTCTAATAGTTAACCTATTTTTGAACATATGTGTAATTGGGGGTGGGAACAGCTGGCTCCATTGTCCCCCTGCAGCTCTGGATGAACTGTGGGTAGAGTAGGTGTGTCCTAAAAGTTTGGGGCCACTTGTTCCAGCCATACTCTTACTGTCCTGGAACCAGTTGGAGCCATGGGGTCAGTGCTCTGTGGGATGTAGGCCTCCTGGCCAGCTGGTGGCTCTATTCATTCTGCAAGCCCTTGCCCAACCTCCTTCCCTCCAGACACACCCTCCCCCACCGCAGCATAGGCATCATGGTAAAGAAGCTCAGAAGCTTGCAGTACTTCCTGACACTCACCTCCCACCCAGCCCTTAGCCTTAGCTACCAGTGCTTCTGAGCCCAGTTGGTCCCTACAAGGTTGGGGAACAGAGACAGCTGGGTTGTCCTTAGACACGGACACGTGTGTGTGTGTGTGTGTGTGTGTGTGTGTGTGTGTGTGTGTGTGTGTGTGTATTGGGGGAATCAATTTCAATTTTCTCTTTTTTAATGAGGAAGAGGAAAAATGAGAGTGAAAAGCAGTGTCTGGGCAAGCTTGTCTGCACGGGAGGGAGGGAGGAGGAGGAGAAGGAGGAAGGCACAGAAGGGGAGTAGGGAGTAAAGACAAAAAACCAAGGAGTGGGACACTTTGGAAGGAGACTTAGACTGAACTTTATATCAGGGAAATGCTGAACACATTCTATTTATAGATTCTAGAGAACTTTGAAGAAGAGGCAATGTGAGCTGGCTTAGCTGGGTTAAAAGATGACTAATTACAGTCATTTATGAGAACTGCTCCTTGGCGCATTGAGCTAATCATCCTGCAGGCTGAATTGCCTATGTCGTGAGTATCTGCCAGACTATCTTTTGTTGTGAATTTTATTTGATTGCAACACCTGCTTATGAGGATTCTCATTAGCCTCGTGTAGTATAGTTATCTACTCAGGATTGAGACAAAACAGCCTGGAATGAATGCTTTCTAAGAAGAAATTCCCTTAAGTGCTATATGCCATATAATTATTTTTTCTTCTTTGGTGTGAAGATTGGTTGAAGGAGGTCAATGAAACACTAATTTTTTTTTTCCTGGTTTTGAAACTTCCTGCACTCCCACTCCCTATCCTCACTATCACCACATGTGTATATGTGTGCAAGCTTGTGGGTGTGCAGCATGACAGTTTCAAAGTGCATCAGCTAAACTGCAAAGCTATCTATTGCTCTATCTATAGTTCTTTGCAGAGGAACCAAAGTTGCTTTTCCTATTTTACAAAGAAAGATTTTTTTTAACGCCTAAGTGTCTACTACTAATGATGCCTGGGCCACTCAGGAAATATGTATTGTATCAAGCATTGTGATTTTGGATTAGAACAAAAGGTTACATGCAAGCAAAACCATCTTGACTTTTAGCTTAAAAGCACATTTACAATGAGGAAAGTAACTTTTCCAAATGCTTCCATGGGTCCATGTAGACATGCTACCCTTGGAGGGGTTTGGGAAGAGGCAGGTCAACACAGCCCCTGCTCTCAACTCCAACTGCCGATACCACCTCTGTGCGAAGGCACTGAACTGGGGCAGCTGACCAGAGCTTCTCTGCCAACTGCTGGAACACAGACAGGGAATTGCATATATAGAAAAGGAAAACAGACTCGAATCACTTCGTTCCTGTAAAAATTCACCAACTTCTATCCAGCCAATATTTGGCATCCTCACGAGGGAGGACGGATCTTTACGGGCCTGTTGTTCAGATGAAGACATTACGGAACACAGAAGGCATGTCGAGGCCTCCAACACGGCAGCAGACCCAAGATAAAAACCAGACTTGAGAGTCAGAGTGGGAACAAGCTATACTGTTAAAAAAATGTTACTTACTGTTAAAAAAAAGAGTAAGAGATCAGAAATGAGAAAATAAAACATAGATCAAGGCATTAGGCCTATTTGTCCCTAAGGAAGGAGTCAGAACTTGCCTCCTTTACAGCTGAGGTTTAAGCATTTGATCCAGACTCCCTGACCACATGCAACCTCGTGAGACTGTGATTTGGAAGCCACAGGCATGAAGAAGCATGCCCATGCTATAGCCGCTCTGGTATAGCCGCTCTGGTATGGTTGGATGCAGTGATGGCCGGCATTTCAGAGACAAGGCGATGAGGTTCTTAGGGGAGAGTCGGATACTAGAGTTTGAGAGATTAACTCTAGCACTGTGGTAGGGAGAACAATAGCTTCCCAAGGATGTTTATGTCCAAATCCCCCAAACCTGATATGTACATGGACTTCACATAGCAAAGGAGCCTTGCAGATATGACCAATTTAATAATCTGGAGTTGGAGAGATTATTCTGATCATCTGGATGGAACTGATGTAACCACAAGAGCCTTGTAAGAGGGAGGCAGGAGGTGCTGAGTCAGAGAAGGAGAAATGATAGTGGAAGATGAAGGGGAGAAGGATAGGCGATGATGAAGGCAGGAGGTAGAAGGAGAGAGTTGAAGATGTCAGGCTGCTGGGTTGGGAGATGGAGGAAGGGGCCATCGGACAAGGCAGCTCTAGTATCTGGGGAAGGCAAAGAAAAATCACACTTCCCAGAGCTCTCCAGAAAGGAATGCAGCCCTACCAAAACCTCTATTTTAGCCCAGCGACACTCATTTCAAACTTCTGATCTCCAGCACTTTAAGAATCAATTTGTGTTATCTTAACAGCTAGGAGATTTATGGTAAATTGTTATAGGAGTAATAGGAAAGTAATACATAGATACCTAAGTCCAGTGGTGGCTCAACAGAGTCGCTCCCCAGAGTGGACAGTTGCAATTCGGGCCCTTCTTTTAGCTGTGACACTTCCAAATCTGATTCTCTGCTCTCTCCAAAACTCGGTAAGATCTTGTGTCATTGAGCAAATTCATGTTGTTCTTAAAACTAGCTTGAATACATAGGTTCCATACCTTGTAACAAACATCGCAGGCAATCCCTGCTGCACCTTCCACATACATACATATAACTGGCTTCTCTGCTCTTTACACTTTATTTATAAATTATCTCCCAAATCCGTGTTTGTTGCTCTATACACCTACCTTGTTTCAGGTCCTTGATATTCTTTGTCTCCACTATTTTCATACCCTTCTAATTGGTTTTCCTGTCTCTGCCCTCTTCCCAATCCAATCATTCCTTCCCATTGACCAAATAGCCCTGACACATCTGGCCTGAACCTGTTAAAACAGTTATCTTTTGGAATCAACAAGGTCCAGTGTAGTAGATGTTAGAGGAGAAAAATTGCCACCTACTCTTTTGGAAAGTAGGAATTGACTGAAAGCAACCAAAGTTCAACCCGGAAACGGTCCATGATTAGAGATCAAATCCATGTAGGTGTTGTAAGTAGGCTTTAAGGGAAAACAACTTAGTAAAGTTGAAGATTACATAATGGGTTTTAAAAAAAAGGAATTAACTTAAGCTGGGCATGGTGGCGCATGCTTGTAATCCCAGCATTTGGGAGGCTGAGACTGGAGGATCCGGGTTCGTAGCCAGCCTCAGCTACCTAATGAGGCATTCATCAACTTAGTGAGACCCTGTTTCAAAATAAAAAATAGAAAATAGGGTTGGGGGTATAGCTCAGAGGTAAAATGCCCCTGAGTTCAATCCTCAGTACCAAAAAAAAAAGCAATTAACTTAAGAAAAGTTTTAGGTATAGAAAGGGATTGTTTTACAAAATTTTGTTTTGTTTTAACGAGGAAGTTGATCAGTTGCTACAGGCAATTATTTATTTATTTATTTTTTGCGGTACTGGGGATTGAACTCAGGAGCATTCTACCTCCGAAGTATACCCCCAGCCCTATTTTTTATTCTTTATTTTGAAACCAAGTCTCACTAAGTTGCGGAGGGCCTCACTAGTTAGCTGAGGCTGGCCGCGAACCCGGATCCTCCGGTCTCAGTCTCCCAAATGCTGGGATTACAAGCGTGCGCCACCACGCCCGGCTTACAGGCAATTATTTACTCAAGTAAGAATTTCAAGTGTGGTCAGGACAAAACTCCTGTGACAGAGGCTACTGCCAGAGGAAGTTCTAACTGAAATTATGACAACACACCTCAGAAATGAGCATAAATGGAAAAAAAGAGATTGCTCTGTATGTAACTGTTCACATTTTTGCATGGAGTAAAGAATCTAAGAGTGATAGCTGTTTGTTTAGTCACAAAAGTCAGCAAGATGTTTCAAACTATATAAAGTATTTATATTTTCGGTGTCAAATCACAATCACAACTCATAACTAAGATGGCTGAGAAAAGGGATAATCTGGGAGCCCCCTGTACTTTCAAAGTAAACATACAAAAATGGAGATCTGCCAATTGCTCCTTCAAGACCTTATGAACTGACTAGTCAATAGAAGTTCACAACTCACTTGGCCTCTCACCAATAAGAGGTTGTGTCTTTCTCCCTGGAAACATTTTGCATGGGTGGAAATTGCAACTGAAACCTTTGGGCAGCTCTCACCCTTGCCTGCTAACATCAGGAGCAGCACTACTTTCAGAAGTCCAGAGGTGACAAGAAACTTGACTGGGGTCACTAAGGCCATGGAACCTTTTTAAGAACAAAAGCCAAAAGGTTATGACCTCAGTTGCTTCTAAAGCAAAGCCTTTCCTACTTTCCATTAGAAACTGGTTTGGATGGAGACCAGCTGATGTGTGGACAATCTGATGGGTTCAACAGGCTTTTCAATCCTTGCAATTATCTCCTCCCTAAAGTAAATGTTAGCATAACCATCGACATTTGATAAGTCACTCTGTGCTGCCCAAGAAAGAAGATGAACTTTAATCACTATTTGAGAAGTTAATACGCATTTCTCATCATAGACTACTATCCTGTTTTGTTGATTTGATGTATAGAAATATATTCATACACATATGCAGTTGACACCATCACACACATGTGCAAGTTTCCCTGGTTCTCGGTGTGTGTATGGATTTAAGTCTGTGCATAATACTTCTGGAGAATCAACGGTGACTTTCTTTTGCAAATCTGAAGCCCAGGCAGTGGTGATGGAGAGGCAGGGATGAAGTGGTTCTGCAGGGCCACAGGCCTCTGGGGGGGTGTTTTTGCTGAGACTGATTACATCTTGCCTCTCTCCAGCATTTGTACATACCACTTCTCAAATTAGTGAGAACGATGTTTCTCAAAAGATAAGAAACAAGCCATTTCTCAATAAGGAGACAACCTGTCAAAATTAAACATAAATAAAAGCGTAACTAGAGGGCCTTAGTCATTTACAGCCATTAATTTCTCCCATCCTTTTTGAAACAGCCCTGGGGGAGAGGCAAGTGACAAGGAGTTCACACACAGAGACATGGGCATACAGGGAATTGCTGCCAACTCTGCAGGAGCTAAAATAGTGTTCTTTGGCAACTGAATGTGGAATGAATTCCAGGCCCAGAGGCAACTATGCACATCAGAGGAATGGGCCTCCAGTTGGGGCCCCAGCTAATCCTGTGGTCTTCCCCAGCAGGCCACTCTGCTTTGAGGACAGCCAACTAACACTTGACAAAAGCCAGCTGGGGGAGCAGCTCAGCCAGGCTTGTACCCACACACTGCTACTGAAAATGTTTTAAAGACCCTATAACATCTTATTTACTCTGCTTAGCAAGAGAAAGTACCAGTGTCCTCCTCTTCCCTTTCAGAATAGGCAACTCTTTAGGGGGTCTTCAAAGACTAATTAATAGGGGTTCCCAGCCTGGACATTGTCAACTTGTGTGAAAGTTGATTGTGACTGGTTTATTTGATGTTCAACAAATATTTCCCAAACACTCACTATGTGTAGGGTCTTGTGCTATATGCCTTAGGGAAACGTTCAGAAAAGAATAATAAAACTCATTAAAAACGAACAGCTCAGGGAGGGGTAATAAAAATAAGAAATGCTTCAATATATTGTGTTTCCTACTGTATGCCAGGCCCTATGGTATGCACTACGCACTTTACACAGTCATCACATTTGATCCTCAAAACTATCCTTGAAAAAAAAATATACATATATATATATATATATATATATATATATATATCCATATCCATACACACACACGCTTTTATTGCTGCATTGTAATCTCACATCATAGTGCAGTTCAGAGCGATAGGGGCATACGTGAACACAGCACTTGGTGAGCTTTTCCCTGGCTCCTACTCCAGCCACTCCCTCCCTTCCCCATGCATGATATTAAGATTGGCATTGATAATTTCATGTATATACACTGTGTCAATGGAAGTGTTTTTTTCATTAATTCTCCCTCTCCACCACCACAATCCTCCCCTAGATTCCTTCCATCACTCCATTGGGGTTTGTCTTCCTTTATCTGGAGTCTCTCTTGTATCCCAATTACTTCCTAGCTTCTACATATGAGAGAAAACATATGACCCTTCATTTTCTGTGACTGGATAATCTCACATAGTGTAATATTCTCTAGATCCATCAATTTTTCCTGCAAATAACATAATTTTGTTCTTCTTTAATGTTGGGTAGAATTCCATTCTGTGTATATACCATAATTTTGTAATTCATTCATCTGTTGATGGACACGTAGGCTGGTTTCAAGATTTGGCTACTGTGAATTGTACTGCTATAAACATGGATATGCATGCATCACTATATATTCTAATTTAAATTCCTATGGAAAGATACCCAAGAGTGGTATAGCTGAATCATATATGTGTACCATCATTCCTGTTTTACAGATAAAAAAGTTGGGGTTCAGAACTTAAGGGACATCAAGGGCAGAGAAGGTTGTGAAGTCAATTGATTCTGCAGTGAATGGAGGACCCCTGAAGGAGTTTATACATGAAGAGACCTGATAAATCTAAAGAAGTAGATGGAGTGCTGATAAGATAAACTAAGAGGTGGGAAATCTTAGCCAGGAGATCAGCTAGCATTCAATGCAAAATACGATGAAGGTTGACATGCAAATCTCAACAACATGAATATATGTGCAGATGTTTTAAGAACATAACCAACTGCAATAAGAACTATAAACAAAAGCAAAGGAATTTTGATGCAAAAACTCAGACTAGTAGTCATTTCCAGAAATGGGAATATACTTAGGGATAGAATCTCAGGGGACTTAAACAGTATTTAAATGCTTTATTCTTGAGCTGTACTGTAGGCATTGCATGATCATTATATTCTCCCTTGAAATCTGTGTGTCAGAGTTTCACAAAGTCTCTCAATTCATGGTGCTCTTAATGTCTCTGAAAATTCTTCAGTGTCTTGAGATAAAACCAAATACCTAGCAGGCTTTCTTTAAATAGCCAGATCCAAATAACTTCATAGTAGATTGTGTTCTGTCCATTGAAAAATTAAAGTATTTCTTTATGTCCCTGTGATTTCACTGTGGTGTCCATGGTACCTTAGTACCCAGACTTGAAACCACAACAGTACAACATCATTTATGCATATCTGTATGAAGTCTTTGATGATATTTACACACACACACACACACATACACATACACACACACACCACACTATCTATAGTATAAATATATATAGTTTAAATATCTTTATTTAAATATAATAAGGGTTTGTTCAATGATGAGGCCAAAGGAGACAGAAAGCAAGAATAAGATCTCTTTGGCTTGGATGTGGGTAAGGAGGAGTCAAATAACTTCATTAGCATCTTGCCTTTTCAATAAATTTGAAGAAAAAAACATCTTGAAGGAATCAAAGAGTTAAAAGGACTTTTTGTTGTGTTTTGTAAGCAACGGAGCACCTGTGCTCCTTTGTGGGCAAAGAGAATAAGGCCAAGGGAGAGGGAAGCTTTAAAACAGAAAGGAAGCCAGGCATGGTGGCACATGTCTATAATTCCAGTACCTGGGAGGCTGAGACAGTAGGATTGCAGATTTGAGGCCAGCACATGGTAACTGAGTAAGACCTTGTTCTGAAATTTAAAAAAAAAAAAAAAAAAATTAAAGGGGCTGGGGGTATAGCCCAGAGGTGGAATGCCAGAGTTCAATACCTAGTATCACAAAACAAACAAACAGATAAACGAATGAACAAACCAGAAAGGACAATTACTGGAGCAGTTACTGGAGGGAATAATGCCAAGAGCACAGGCAAGAAAGACAAGTGTTCCTATCTTAGAGATGGGGAAAAAAGAATGAATAAAGGTCAAAAGGTGAGACTTTGAGAGAGGCCTGGCTATGGTCCCAGGTGTTTCAGGAAATCCAAAGGTAAGCCTGCAGAGGGGAGATTTGGCTGGGGGCTTGAGGAAAAGAAGGACTTGTGAGAGACACAATGAGAGATGCCCCCAAACCCACAAAACATGGTCACAAAATTGCATAGAGCATGAGGGCCATATGGAGTGTCGACAGACTATGTCTGCGGCCTTCAGGGAGAACAGCTCTGATCTGTGTACCAACAGGGCCACCCCCCAACCCCCACGCCGCCAGGTTCCTTCAGTCCTAGCAGCCATCTTGAGTTCCTGCAGTCCTGCAGATACTACTTTTTCCATCTCCTGTGAACCAATTTCCTAGTTGAAATATCCAAAGTGGTTTCTGTCTGCCTCAGTGAACTTTCACTAGTACATTAAATTAAAATGGATACTTCCCTGTGGATCTGCTCCCATCTTATTCTTTTGCCCTAAAACAAGTGAAGAACAATATATAGTTTTAATATTATTCAATATAGGATAATAAAGAACACAAACGCAGATGCAAATCTCTACTGATGGGGTAAGGGGGCATCATGGTCTCCTGGTTCATTTAAACAGGTAGAGGTTCCCTGCTACCTTTCTAAGATGGACACAGAGCCAGATCTGAGTCTGTGGTCATCTATGGGCCCTTCAAGCTAGAACAAAGTCCTTTACCATAAGTCTGGGTACCTAAAATTCCCCTAATCCTTCTCTGAGTCAAACTACTGTATATTCAGGAAAGTTCTATTGAAAGAGAATAAGCAATGCAAGAAAGCCACTTAACTAGACCATAAGGAGTTGGAAAAGTTGGGGATAGGATTGCAGCAGAGAGTTTGTGTTTGGGTAGACAAGAGTGGAAGGGGCAGAGGCTTGTAGGGATGAGTGGGTAGAAGGTAGCTATGGGGAAGAACAGAGAGGACAGGATTGCCTGGAATAGACAGTGAGCACCTCCACCTGGAAATGGAGGGAGAGAAGGTTGGGCCGGTATGCTAGACCTGAGGAACCTAACTGCTAGACTGTGTACTCGGTCTTCACTTAGAAACCAAGAGTTTTGAGCAGAGCTAGAGCATGCTGAACATGGTATGTTAGGAACAATAAAGCCTTGGACTGGTGGCAGTGTAGCGAATGGATTGGAGGCAGGGGGAATTGGAGACAGGAAGACCAATGAGGAGGCCGTTGCAATAATCCAGGTGTGATGTGATGAGGTCCTGGACTGGGGCAGTGGCAGGGGACCAAGGAAATTAGTCAGGATCTTTCCATAGGATTAGGCTGATTGGATAGGAGGGTTAGAGGAGATGGATGAGATTCAAGCAAGGTTGATGTGTTGGAAGTCCTTCCAAAATGTGCACTTTATTACTTATTTCCAGATATTTATGACTTCTCCAGTGTCATTACCTAACTCGTTTGCAATCTGGAAACTCGTATCCACTTTATCCATCATACTTCTACTTCATGTGTCTTCACAAATAGATTAGGGTGACCCGTTTTCGAATGTCTTTATATCATGGTAACATGTAATTAATTTTTTAAAACCAAGACTTACAGAGTGCCAGCACTCCCACATCCAGGCTTGATCAAGAATTACTAGAGAAGCTCTGAACTAAGCATTAATTCAGTGTACTCAGCTGGGGGACAGGCAGCAGCACTCCTGTGGGCTAACCCAGCAGCTCAAAGTTCTACGCTTATCCAGCGGTCTGGCCTCTCCAGTACAATACAACTCACCCCCTCCACTACAGAGTAGGGTCATGTCACTGGAAAGGTAGGAATTCTGTCACTAAAGAAATGTCTTATTTGGAGCTGAATTGGGTGGTAAATAGAGTCTTTTCTAGAATCTTCCTTTGAGGTGCACTAGATAAATCAAGGCATTTAGATTTCAAGTGTGAATGAAATTATAGTGCGTATAAAATTGTAAGGATGCTTTGGGAAATAGACAATATAATTGGTAATGGAAGACAGCCATAGTTTTATAGAATCTGTGCAAAGGAGCAGAAATTCTATTGCCTTTGGTAGAAGATTTTCTTCTGTCAACTATATACGATAATAATGCTATAGTCACATGGTGTCTGCTACTTTTGCCCAGTGTACAATTTCCCCATTAGGTCTGATGACTATATATTCAAAAGCAGAATTTTTACTTTAAGAGTAAGGCAATTGAAGACCTATGAACAGAAGTTAATATTCAGCCTGGTGAATTTCCATTAAACCATCCCCATAATAGATGCTGGGTCTCAGTGCTGTGAAACCCCCTGGTAGGCCCTCTCAATTCTGAGAGAAGTTCTCAACCCCCTGCCTCAACCCATAATTTCCCCCTCTTCCTGTTCTGCTTCACATCCTCAGCCTCATGTGCCCGTGTCTGTCTTTCCTACCACAGGACTCAGTGAAAAATCTTCCTCTCCAGCTTTGGCTTTGGGGCCTCTGGATGACATTCTGATGCTGTACTTTGGCCATGCTTTGCATTTTCATGAGAATTGTAACTTATTTTAAAGTAATAATGAGCTGTCCTTGATTTAAATATACAGTTCTAGCAAAGTCCTGATTGGGAGTAATTTGTCCATCTAACAAATGTTTAGTGAACACCTACTAAATGCTGAGATATTGAAGTAAAAGTTACATTCACTCAAGGAGCTCTTAGGCTGAAGGGGGTACAAAAGTAACACACAAATACACACTAACTACAAGAATCCCTGGTAATCTTGATTCGAATTTTCTGCCCTTGGAATTTGGAGTCCAATCTCAAAATAACACTTAAAGTTGTCAAAAGGAGTAGACAAGAGCAACACCAGTTATATTTTGGAGACTAGGGATGATTTATCATCTTATTTAAAATATCCTTTAGTAATAAAATCATATTTACACAATAAGTGCAAATATGAGTTTTAGATGGTGCTACTATAACTGGGGAGCCTGCCACTTGTCTGCCATGTCTGGTGGAAATGTCTGCTAGATGAGGTTAGACCAAGAGGTTGTCTCAACCCCATGCAGGAACTGGGGACCTTCTCTTGCCTGAATTCAATTGAAAGAGTCTCAGCAAGAGCTCAAAAGGGAGCAAATAATGAGTCATAAGCCTTCCTTCTTCTGCTCTCCTCTACCTTCCTGTTTCTGGCTCACTCTTTCAGTCTTTGCATAATTGCTGCTTGTCTACCTTCGAGGAGCCCAGCAGTGGGATGGACATCAGGACAGCTGCAAAGGAAGTGAAATCTCGGCTTTCCCGGGCTGACTCAGAGTGAGACTTCAGGCATTGCCTCCACCATGAGAGGGCAAGAAAGGTGGGAAGAGCTGGTAGAGAACCCCAGGAGCAGAAAATGTCTGTGCTGTCTGAAGCCTGTCCATCAATGTCACTGGGAGGATCCGGAGAGATGGATGACCAGGAAACTCCTTCTCTTTGGAGAACAATACCAATCAAAGGAGGTATTGCAACCTACAGGATTCCCACAGGGAATAGTCATCAAATCCCAGTGCTACCTTTTGTCTAAGCTTCTCAGAGGATCCCCCATAGGAGTGCTGGCTGGTGAAAGCCATTGCACAAGCTAGGTCCCAGACAGCTCCAGTGAATGGTATGCAGGCGGGACCAGAGCCTCAGCCTGCACTCTGTTTAGGAGCATTGGGAGGCCTTTGGGGGTTAACTGTGGTGGCTGCTGTGTAACCAGGGCTGGAAGTTGCCTCTTAGGGAGTTCACAGCAGGACACTGCTTGCTGACTGTCAGGGTTTGCTCTGTGGTGACTTCCAAATTAGGAAGCCCAGCTAGCCTGGAAACTTGGGAATGCAGAAGCAGAGAAAGGCATGTCTCTAAGAGGGGGCTGGGCTGATCTCAACCTGGAAATGAAGGACCTCAAGGTCTCTCTGCCCAGCACTCTGATCAGCCCCTCCTCAGAAACAGAATGGACATTCATTCCCTAAAACTCATTTGGTTTAACTTCTGACAATGAGCATATTTATATTTATTAAGACCATCAGGAAAGAACGTTTACGACTTTATGACTTCCAATCCCATCCACAGTCTGTGATAGGAGACGATGCTCTTTGGCTTCTTACCAATGCCGATAAACAAATCACAATGTATTTGACTTTCATTGGGTGTTGGAGACCCAGGCTCAGGCAATTCTGGCCAATGATTAACATTTATGGTAGAATTTAAACTGGTATTGATCCATGAATCAATTATTTGCTATTTGTTCTTAAAAAATGTGCATCTGTGATTTACATGGAGACTCAAAGACAGAATTTCAAAATTCTTGTCTCTTGGCTTAAGCTTTATGGTGCCCAGAACAGTACATTAGGAGAGTGGAGAGGCAGGAGGCAGGCCACCGTGTTCTCTGAGCTCACATGGGAAAGGATGCATTTTGTTGGATCACAGTGACCCCTCCCTGCAACATCTCAGAATTCTCAGCTTACTCTCTCTACCATCCCCCTGGTTCATTTAGTGTCCCAGTGAATCCCCTGAGGGTGTCTGTATACAGCAGAGTCTCTGTGTCCTTGGATTCCAGAGAACTAGTCAATTGCTCCCCTAGGTAAGAAGCATGACTTGTCCAAAAAATCTGGGGAACTTCTCTGGCTCTCTAGGACCCAACTTGCTGAGTGACCCCAGCCAGTCTGTTTTCCAGGCCATATTTACTTTGTTGATATACCTGCTGTGCACCCACCCACTTACCAGGTCCCTACTCTGTAATACATCTGCTCAGACTAGGACAGAGGAGGCCAGGAAGAGGGCAAGTAGCAGAATCCTAGAGTATCAGAATCCTAGAGTATTACTCTATCCCCTCAGCCATAATGCTTGAGCACAGAGGTGGCAGGGCTGGTCTGGGGCAAATGTCAAATTGTTTTCTGGGCCTTTTGTTAATTAATCCATAACTTCTTTCTATTAACAAATATTCCTTGAGTGTTTATTAAGCATCAGGCCCAGTGGTAGAGAGGGTGGCATGGTGCCTTGAGGTGCTTACTGTCAAGGGTGCTGGGAACAGAGGTGATTGCTGTCTGCCCAGGTGAGGGTCTTATGAGGGAAGCATTCTAGGAGCTGTCAGAGGGGTACCTGGCTATGTTGGTGGTGGGGTGGGGAGTACAGACATGGAAGAATGAGTAGGATTTGGTCAGGCAACCTGCAGGTTTGTGGGGGTGAAGACATGCTGCTGAAGGTATTCTAAGCAGAGGGAATGGTGAGCTCAAAGCAACCTCCAGCAGGCCAGAGGAAGCGGGATGGATTCTGAAAACTGAAAGAGGCTGGGTAAGGCTGGTGCATTGGTCATGAGGTGGCAGGTGTGTACAGGGATGCTCAGAGAGCTGGGATTAATCATGGGAACTTCAAAGCCATCTCTGGGGCTTCAGGGCTGAGTCTGAGGGTCTTGGGGAACCGTAGGAGGTTTAAGTGGAGTAGCAACATGATTGGATTTGTATCTGAAAATGTCCCTTTTGACTGCAGAATGGAGACCAGGTTGGAGAAAGGAGAAAGGCTGGATAGGAGGAGCCTACAGCAGTCCAGCCAGAGAGCAGGGTTGGGAGTGGCTCCAGGTAGTGGCCTGTGGCTCTCACCCTGACTCCCTCCAGCTGTGTCCAGCTGGCTTCCCAGGTGTCCACATTAGGATACCACTCACTGCTGGTCAAATGTTGTCTGACTCCCTCTGGACCCAGACAGGGCTGAGAGCTCAGAGCATAGTGGCAGAAAGAAGCAGAGCAGCTTCCCCAAGGGCTGCCATTTTGTCACCTGATAAGTCTTGGTAAGTCACCAGGTGTTGGCAGACACCCCTGTGGGCCAGGGCTTAGGGAGGCTCTTGCCATTTATTTTTAATTTTCAGAATGCCTTAATAAATGCTATTCTGTGTGTGTTTGGTGGTGATGGGGTACCAGCTATTGAACCCAGGGGCATTCTACCTCTGAGCTATACCACCAATCCTTTTAATTCTTTATTTTGAAACAAGGTCTTGCTAAGTTACCATGCACTGGCCTCAAACCTGTGATCTTCCTGTCTCAGCCTTCCAAGTCCTGGGATTATAGGCGTGCCCCACCGTGTCTGGCTAATAAATGTCATTATTATCTCAGGAAATGAGTTGGAAATTTTGCAGACACACAGTGGTCAGGATGGCAAAACAGCTCTGGCTGTGTCTGGGAGGGGTGCTCTCTGATCCCGACGGCCAGGTCACTGTCAAGTCTCCTGGTAGACTCAGACTCTCCCTGGCCATGGCACTTTGGCCAAATCATGGAACTTGGAAGCTTTTTGTCTAACAGATTTGTTTTCCTGTTTCAGACTCTGAAGGAGGAAACCCTTTTGCTTCCCTGGCTCTGTCACCCGTCTTCCCTGGACCCAAGCCCAGGGCCTTCCCTCTGTGGCTCCCGCCCTCAGATAGGCTGCCTGCCACCCCACCCTGTCATGCGACTGTGCAGCAGGCATGGTGTGCCCCAGGCGCTGCAGGTCAGAGCTAAAACGCCTTGGCAGAGCAGCAGGAGGCAGTTTTGCTGGCCTCAGCTCCCCTGAACCGGCTTTGAGCCAACATTTCCTTCCTCTCACAGTCTGTTCACCCACAAGACTTGGCCAGAAGATAACTCATTTACATAATGAAGATTCCAGTGATAGAAATGAGAGCTGGCCTAGGTTTCCAAGTGATGTGTTGATTCCAGGAGTCTTGCTACCTCGTATGTGGCTTCAAATGGGAGCCTTGGGCACATCCTCTCTGACTCCTGCCGGTGAACAGCCAGCTCAGTGGCACCATCATCAGGCATCACTCCTGCCAAGGAAAGCTGGCTGAGCCCTTGGGGGCAACACCTAGCTGCTCACACCTCCAGCAGGACCCACAGGGCAGGTAAGAGCTCTGTAACCCTTACCTGCCAACAGGCCCCAGAAAATGCAAGGCATTCACTGATTTCCTATAGCTTTGTCTTACTCTGGGCTCACATCTTGCATACTGACTTAGGCAGGATAAGACCATTTGTAATCTAGTCCTAAACTGTGTACACAGGCTGAATTGGGCAACAGAACACTGATAGTGTTGGAGGGATAGTGACGTAGGCTCAAATGTCATGAGCCACATAGAGTCAGGAAGGTTGATCTCTTGGAGTCGGTGTATGGAGAATTTAAATCTGTAGCAAAATACAATTCTTTTGTCTTTTTTTAAAGTTAGTAAGCTTTAAGGCAAGTATTATTCACTACTTGTTCACTGCCTAATCACCTAATCCCTGAGCAGACACGTGGGCACTAATTTCATACCCTGCTCTGGCCCAGCGGGGTAGAGGAAATGCAAGGATGGAAGATTAGCAGCTGTAGCCAAAATACCTGACAAGAACCCCTTAGAGAAGGAAAGATTTGTTCTGGCTCGTGGTTTCAGAGGTCTAAGTCCACGGTTGGCGGGCTCCAAGGCAGAAACCTCATGGCAGAAGGGCATGGTGGAAGAAAGCTCTTCAGTTTGTGGCAGCTGGGAAATAGAAAGAGGGCCGTGGGAGAAGATAAACCCTTCCAGGACACATGCCCATGGATCTTCTTCCCCAACTAGATCCCACCACCCTGTAGTTCATTCAGTGACCCATCAAATGGATTGATCCTTCAATGAGGTCGGAGTCCTCAGAGTCCACTCACCCCTGAAAGCTCCACCACTCAACCTTGCCACATTGTGAACCATGCCTTCCGCACCAGAGCTTCTGGGGGCGACATTCCAGATCCAAACCCTAGCAAGGGGCGTGGTGCCATCCCTCAGGAGCTCCCCTTGTGACCTTAGCTTTGTGGCTTGGGGTCCTGAATGCTTGCTGTGTTTTGCTTCTAGTGCAAAGCCCCCAGTCCACCAATCTCACGACTATTGTTAACCTTGCTAAGTTGCTCCAATGACCACTTGCACAGACAACAAGAGCTCACAACAGAATTGGGTGACATGGGGTGAGTATTTTTGTAATATGCCAGCGGTGAGCTTCACCTGAAATCTTTTCCACAGAAGGCTAAAGAGCCCAATTCCTCCAGTTACCACTGCCTACTCTCTACCATATCACTTGACACAGGATAATAGAAGTCTAGGTTCAAGTTCCACCTCTTAACCTCTTCCAATCTCGGCAGATCACTGCTGCTCTGTGCCTCAGTTTCACCAATGGGAGATAAAAGATAAGAACAACAAAATCCAGAAAGAGTAAAAATAAAATTATATACAATAATGATGGGTATTTGATACTAATAGTCTGATAATGTGGGAGAATCTAGTACAAACGTAATACAAAGCTACTGGATAATTCAGTTATAGTATATGGTTCCCAGTCAAATCATAAATGCCCAAGTGAATACTATTTTCTAGTTTCCTTCAAAGCTGCTTAGTAAATTCACACAAAACCACTCTAGCTGTTTAGATGATCACTAGCATTTCTCAATGAGTCCTATGACTTGGTTTCTCACTGCCATAGATGGAGTTTAGCACGCAGGATGTTTTGGTGCTGGGAATTGAACTCAGGGTCATTTTACCTCCAAGCTACAACCCCAACCCTTTTTATTTTGAAACAGTGTCTTGATAAGTTGCTGAGGCTAACACCGTACCTGCGTTCCTCCCACCTAGATGGCAAGGACTTCATACCCTTGCCCTGATTTATTGTTTATCTTGTTTTTGTTATATTTTACCTCCAACTGAAGAAACAGCAATAGAGCTAGGAGTACCTACCCAACAATAGAAGACACAGAGCGGGGACTCAAAACCTAGGCCTCTCACATCCTGTGGCCATGTGATGTGGGGAGGAGGAGATAGGATGAAAGAGGAGGATCTGTGTGGCACTAGACGGGGTCTGCCACAGAGTGCCTTCATCTCTCATTTTACCCACTCACTGAGTAAAGGAATACATTATAGGCTTGATTTTCTACAGGCACCAGTGGTTAAAAAATGAACCAGCCTCCCTCTTTGTCTTCCATGAACTCACATTTTCCAGACTTATTTTTCTCCAAGATTTATTTAGAGTATTTACAAAATCGATAAGCGCTTTTCATCCTTTAATAAGCTTGTGATTATCGCAGACCTTGTTGACATGCAGGCTCTGAGTCAGTGGCCTGACTCTGGGGTGGCCTGAGAGTCTGTGTCAGGAGAGCGATGCTGCTAGTGCTGGACCACTTTGAGCAGCAAAGGTCGGTTCTTCAGAAGTTTCTACTCGTTCTCTTTATGCCAACCCCACGTCATTCTCTCCCATTGGACATGTCTGGCAGATGCTTCTAAAGCGACCTATGCCATAAAAAAATCACCTGATGAGTGGCCTTCTGTTGTTAGGACTTTTGAGAAACCTTTTGGGACCAGGTAGAGCCTCTTAGGAGCCCAGCTAGGGCTTTCTATAGTTTCTACAAGGATGCTGTTCATCACTGCCTCCACTTTAACTCTCAGGGGAAGTGGCTATTTGGGTTTTCTGTCTGTGAAACATATTTAGTTCTGGAAAACTATACTTATTCAAGTGAACCCTAACTAATGACAAGAACTGGACAATGTGCTGACCACCAAATTTGCTCAAGACAGCAGGATTGGGATGAGAGGGCATCCCAATGAAAACCATTCATTCTGCTGGGCCAAGGTCAACAGGAAAATGAAGAAACTTTCCCAAATTAGTGCATAGCAATGCTGTTGATGTAACTAGAAGACATTATGTTTAAATCTAGTTTCTTTGTTTTATTTTTTTCGATTCAACAGTTACTGCCGATGCTGCTAAATTATAGTTTATGTACATGCACGTTTTCTTCCACACGTGTAGGTGTCAAACATGTCACTAGGCTAACATTTGCTGTCTCCACTAGCACATTGAGGCTCATATCTGGGAGGATCCAGAGTGCAGCAGTGTGGTTGATGTTAATTCATGGGTTGCATTTGCTTTTGTCTCTGTAAGGAAATAGGCTGCTATAGTAACACATTTTGGGACTGTTTTTTTCTACTGGAGAAAGTAGAAAATTGCTTTGTGTGGATAACTGCACCCAGTAATTATTCACAGAGCTTCAGGTATTGAAACTTACAATTTCTGTGGTTTATATTAATGGCTTCTGTAAGTAAAAAAACTTTTTTTAAAAAAATATATTTCACTTTCTCTGTGCCAAAGCAAGCAAACAGCAACAGGAAGGACCAAACTCAGAAGGTAATTTATTTCAGATTCTTTAAGTAGGGAGAAAAAGCTTTCACATTCATGGTCCAGAACCTTAAGAATGTAAAGAGCACAAATTTAATTATAGTGCACCACATAAGAGAAAAAAAAAAATCAGAGAAGGGTCTGACCCCTGGGAGTGGAGTAGCGGCAGGACATAGATAAGGAATAACTCAACACATAAGCCCATTAAATAAGTTCACATCCTGATTAGGACTGTTAAATAAATAACAGGAAATGTGCTAAAGAATAATATGGGGCACCACCTACTTTGTATAGTGTGGCAAACACAGACCTCCCTGAGAAAGCGACACTTAAACTGAGACCTGTAGGATGAGAAAGAAAACTAAGTTGATGGTCACAGAAAGGGTGGGATAGATAATTTACCACTTCTCTGGCCAAGCCAATTTTCTACCTACTTCTCAGTGCCAAGGAAGTAACATTGTTCAGGAACTTTCTTAACCCCAAATGCCAGGAGATAAAGTTACCCCATCTCCAGAAGAGGAAAACAGTTTAGGAGGTTAAGAAATTTGGCCAGAGCTGAGCATAGTGGTACATGCCTGGAATCCCAGTACTTGGGAGACAGGAGAATCACAGCCCCAGTAACTTAGTGAGACTCTCAGCAACTTACTGAGACCTTTTTTCTTTTTCTTTTTTTGCAGTAACGGGAATGGAACCCAGGGGTAGTCTACCTCCAAGCTACACAGCCCTATTTTTTTTATTCTTTATTTGGAAACAGGGTCTCTCTAAGTTGTGGAGGGCCTCATGAAGCCACTGAGGCTGGCTGAGAACTGGGATCCTCCTGTCTCAGCCTCCCAAGAGATCTTGTTTCGAAATAAAAAATAACCTAAAATAGGACTGGAGGTGTATCTCAGAGGTAGAATGCTCCTAGATTCAATCTCCACTAACATACAGAAAGAATGAAAGAAAGAATGAAAGAAAGAAAGAGAGAAAGAAAGAAAGAAAGGAAATTTGGCTAGGGTGGTATAAACAGTATAACAGCCTGGGGGTAGTAGTAGTTTCCAAGTATACTCTTTTGCTTGGTTATGTACCTCCTTGAGCACAGAGCCTGGAGCACAATAGGCTCTTATGTTGATTGAAGAAGTCATTATTGTTGTTAACACAATGCCAGCCATAGTGAATAGGATAGACAGAGGGTGAGGTAGCCCAGAGGCCAAGAGACCAGAAATGAAGCACAATGTGAAAAAAGAAAGTATGGCCAGAATTGAGTGTAAGATAAACCGAGAGAAGAAAGCCTGTGAGAGAGAATTTGGAAGTTAACATTGGTAAAACATAGCAACTGCAATTTGATGTGTTAAGGGTAAGGCCAGGTGGAGATTTGGCTCAAACATTATAAAGGGCTCCTGGGCGACATATTGCCAAGGTAGGCAGGAAGAATTCTACTCAAGGGGGAGTCAGAACTAACCAGGAAGATGTGTCTTGCTCATTAGCCATTAGCTCCCTCTTCCCGGAATGCACACTCACTCCCACCTCATGTATCAAATAAATTATCTCTATTCTTTGAGGAGCATCTCAAAAGTTTCTGTAGTCTAGATACCCCAACAGAGTTATTCATATCTAGGCATGATCTCTCTCTCTCTCTCTCTCTCTCTCTCTCTCTCTCTCTCTCTCTCCATTCAGCCCTTAGAACATTTGACATTTTTGGTTTCTAAGTTTTGTTTTACATTACACTTATTTATTTTCTTATGCCTTTCTTAAAAGGCTCCCTTTTCTTTGTGTTCATACAGTTTTATTTATTTGAGTGGAATGAATATGCTGGCTTCAGAGCTTTATCTTCAGCTCCAAAGGAAGAAGAAGAAAAAGTCAGCAGTGGCTCCAAAGGTTTTTGCCTGAATGCTCAGGAGGACAGAACTGCTCTTAACTAAGAGGGGGAAGACTAAGGACAGAGCATGATTGGTAGAAAAGATCAAGAGGTCAGTTTTGGGCAAGATATGTTTGATATGTCTATTAGACACTCTATTGGAGATGTTAAGCGAGTAATTTGTCATATGGATTTGGGATTTAGGAAATAGAAACAAAGCAGAGGTATACATTTGGGACTCATCAGCCCATACATGACATTTAAAATCTTGAGACTGGATTGGGTCATCAACTGACTCAGAATGGCTAGAAAAGAGAAGACATTCAAAGACTGAACTACTTTGGAATTTGGGGAGAAAAGGAAAAAACAGCAAATGAGCTAAAGAGGCAAAGAGAAAACAAAGAAAATGTGGAGACCTGAGTGCCAAAAACAAACAAAACAAAACAAAACAAAAAACCTCCTAGGAGAAGGGGAGGATTTCTAATATCACATTCAGCTGCTAGGTCAAATAAGATGATGACTGAGAATTGAATTAGCAATGTGGGAGTCATTGGTGACTTTGAAAAGAGGGATTTTGGTGAATGGCAAGGACAAAGTCTTGATTGGAATGGTTGTAATGAAAAAAGAAAGAGGAATTGGAGGCAGAAAGAAATTTTCTGCAAAGAGAACAGAGATGTGGGGTAGCAGGTATATGAAAAGAGGAATTGAGTTTTTTTTTTTTTAAATATCAGCATATTTATGCTGATAGGAATAATCCAGAAAGAAGAGCAAATTAGTCCAGGGGGAGAGAGGAGAACTACTAGATTGATGTGCTTGAATGGTTGAGAGGGAACAGAGATAGTGCACAAGTGGAGGATTGATTCATCTTATAAGCACAGATGGTTCAACCACAGTAATAGGAGGAAAAGTAAAGGGCACCTGATGGAAGGTGACTAGATGTGGAATGAAAGTTTGTCTGCCTCAATCTTCAAGGAAAAATGAGGAAAGCTGAGTATAAAAAAATAGAATTGAAACTAGGAAAGTGAGTTTTTGTGTTGATGCTGCAGCCAGTGTAGGGTATGACAAAAGGAATCAGAAGCATAGGAAAATAAAAGTACAATGAAACTAGAATTTCTATAAGTAAAATAAAAGAGCTAGTTAATATTAAAAACTCAGTGACCAAATGAAATAATAGATTAGATATAGATGAAGAAAGAATCAGCAAATTAGAAAATTAATGTAAGGAGTTATGCAAAATTAACATGGAGAACAAAAGACCAAAACTAATAAATTGTCATTAAAAGCACAGAAAAACTAGAGATTATTATAATAAATGAAGTCAGCCAGTCTTGGGAAGTCAAGAGCTGTCTTTTTTCTCTCATATGTGGAAGTTAGAGAGGAAGTAGGAAGTATAAGGAACTTTAAGTAATGCGGACTAAAACTTGCAGAGCAGTGGAACAGGATTGGAAGAGGGAGTCGAAGAGGGGAAAAGGAGGACTGAGAAAGGAAACAATTCAAATATTACAATGACAATATATGAAGGTATTAATATCAATTTCACTAATACTTATGGGGAGGGAGGAGAGGAGAGTCAGGTGGGATGCAGAAGGAAATACACCAAGAACTCTATGCATGTATGCTTATTTTATATTGAACCTCACTCACTATATGCATAATTGTAATGTACTACTAAAAGTATTTTTTTTTTTTTACAAAACATGAAAGACAGAAGCTAGGGAGTAATTGGGATACAAGCAGGACTTTAGATAATGGAGGAGAAACCCCAGTGGAGCGAGGGAGGTGGTCTAGGGAATGATTGGAGGCAGATGGAGGGAGAATCAATGAAAAAAAAAATTTCCATGACATTCTGTACATATGTGAGGACACCAACATCAACCTCAATATCATGTATGGAGAAGACAGGGGAGTGCGGAGGAGGCTGGGGGAAAGCTCACCAAGTGCTGTGTGCATGTATGTCACTGTCGCTAGGAACTCATTATGATGTGAGACTATAATGCACCAATAAAAGTATTAAAAAGTTATTAAGTTCTAAAAAATGTTTTAAAAGGGCATGGAGGAAAATATAAGATGCGTAAACCATGCCTCGTAGAAATTGCATTAGAGGAAAAGGAAAGGGAATAGTAGGGAGTTAACATTTTAAAAGCCAATGGCTAGGAATTTCCACAATTGATGATATGAGTCCAGAGACAAGAAGTAAAATGAGACTTAAAGAAAAAAAATAGATGAAAATGTACTAACAAATTAACATGTTGAGCAAAAAATATCATACTAGGATTATACATCTAGGTAAATTATTCAAGAGTGAACATAAACGATTGATGTCTTCATACAAAAACTGGAAGAGTGTAAGTATAGAGTATTTCTAGAAGAACTTCTAAATGCTATATTCCAGAAAGAAGGTGTAGGGTAGAAGAAGCAATAGTGTGTGTTTTGTTATTTTCTGTATGCTTCTGTTTTTCTACTATGTTTCAAAAGTAAAATAAAAATAAAAATTATGTATACATCTATATCTATATAAAGATGTATAGCTTCTGACTGCTGCCTGTATCATAGATTTTCTCTAAAAAATTAAGTCTTCCACTTAGATTCATTTTAAAGATAGCTTTTGTATTTCACAGAAGGATTGGTCTCAATCAAAAGAGCCTATTTTTTTTTTTTTTTTGGCACTGTAGATTGAACCCAGAGGCATTCTACCTCCAAGTTACACCCCCAGCCTGATTTTATTTCTCACTTTGAAACAGGGTCTCATTAGGTTGCTGAGAGCCTCGCTAAGTTGTCAAGGCTGGCTTTGAACCTGCTTAAATGCCTGGCTTAAAATATGTCCTTTCTTTTTTCTTTTTTTTTTTTTTTTTTTCAGGACTGGGGATTGAACTCAGGGGCATTCTACCTCTGAGCTATACCCCCAGCACTATTTTTTATTCTTTATTTTAAAACAGGGTCACACTAAGTTGTGGAGTGCCTCACTAAGTAGCTGAGGCTGGCCGAGAACCCGGATCCTCCGGACTCAGCCTCCCAAATGCTGGGATTACAAACGTGCGCCATCATGCCCGGCTGAAATACATTCTTTAAAAAGTGGAAATAAAGAGGAAAAGCAGAACCTGATATTAGGTTTTTAGAGAATTACCCTGTGGTCAAAGTTTGTAAGTCTCAGAACTTTAGAAAGATATGTTTCCAGAGGCTACCTCTAGCTGAAAACCAAAGACCATTACCAAGAAAAAAAAAAATTGAAATTCTCTACTAGCAGGCAAACTATCCATTTAGAATGCAGCCAAAGATGAAGGAGATCTTTCTAAAGTAGACGAGTGAGCTAAAAAGAATGCTAAGCCTCTGATTCACATATTTTATCTGTTTGACTAGATACCTCCCTGGGGGTAGACAGAGGGCCTTTATAGGATAGTAAAAGTTTGTAAACATATGAAATTAATGAGATATTTCTAAGGGAAATGTAAGAGAAGAATTTTTGTATGGAACAGGGGAAGAGGGGCTGTTAAAATGATGGATGCTGGGAAGCCCGTGTTTAAAAACCTGTAAGGAATGAAATGGTACCAATAAAGAGAGCGCCACTATACTGGGATACAACGTACGGCAATAAAAATTTCTATTTGGGAAAGAAGCTTTCCAAGGAGAGAGTCTATAATTCTATCATTTGGCAAAGGTTGGAGCCCTCTTTTGGGTTGCCAGGAAAGATGCTTAAATCACAATTTTTATAGTTTCCTTCAATGGAACTTCAGGAAAATGTCCAAATACGCACGACTGAATAGGGATCCAAATCTGACAAGGTGAATTGTGTGTTATACTGGGTCTGGAGTCCTCGATTTGGCTCCTTCCTTAGGCTCTCGGGTCTTCGTTCATCCAGGGAAGATTTACTGAGCCTGACTGTGCCAGGTGGTGTTTGAGGTGTCCAACGGCCCCACTCCACTTCTCTAGGTCATCATTCTCTTTGGCAATTATTTCATAACTCCTCTCTCTCCTCAACCTTCCAGTATTTCATACCCCCTCCCGTCTCTCAGCTGATGACCTATTTCATCTCGCTGAGCAAATAGGAGTTGACAAGAGAACTTTCACAGGTTCTACCAACTAGATCTTTGCATCCTGACTTGCCCTACCCTCTGGTTGCAAGGAATTAAATGGGCTCCTACTCAGCACCGGCTCCTCCATAAGCCACTGTATACCTTCTGCTCTCTTCCACTCAAAGATACGGCTCCAGCACTCCTCTCTCTCTGGATTCAGTTTTTCTGTCTCTACTGGTATCATTTCTAACATCACACAAGCACAAGCCTTAATTCTACATCTGCCTTCAGTTCCATTTCTCTACTTTCCTTTGAATAATGATGATGACGATAAATCTTTAACAAAGAGTTATCCATATTTACAGTCTCTGCTTCTTCTTCTCCCGTTCTTTCTTGAAAACATAGAATCCAGCTTTTGCACCCACACCTCTACTGAGATAACTCTTGCCAAAAATCACCAACAGCCTTCATAGGAAGTTCAATGGTCATATCTCAGTCTTCATTCATTGACACAATTGATCATTCTTTCCTCTTGAAACAATTTCTCCACGTGTCTCTAGTTACCATTCCTCTCTGGCTCTCTCGTCTTCTCAGTGAGGGAACCTTCTCAGTGTCTTTGTATCCTAAGTTTCTTCTTCTTCTAACTACTGCAATGCCCTAGGACTCAGTCCTGAAAATTATACTCTACATGCCCTTGCTGGGTTGTCTCATCCCATCCCATGACTTTAAATACCATCTCTCCATTGATAATTTCCAGGTTTATAAATCCTTCTCTTGAACTCCAGACTTCACTCAGTTGCCCACTTGATTTCTCCATTCGGGGTCAAGCCTGACATTTCCAGATACCAACTCTTCATTCCTACCTTCAATCCTAATCTACTTTTCCTTCAGTCCTCCCCACTTCACTCAGCAGTTGCTCCTTTTTTATTAATAGCTTAGGTAAAAAAAAATCTTAGAGTTATCTTTGACTCCCTCCCACTTCTTAACCTAACACTTTCTAAGTTGCTGACAAATCCTGTTGGTTTTACCTTCTAAATATATACTAAATCTGATAACATCTTACCACTTCTGGTTCTACTAACCTAATAAAAATTACCATCATCCTTTGCCTGGACTTCTTATAGAGCCCCCTGTACACTTGCTTTTCTACAGATTCCCCATAGAAGCCATCCATTTAAAATATAAATCAGATCATGTCCCTTCTTTGCTCTAAACCCTCCATGATTTTCATCTCATTTGGGTAAAATATTAGGTCTTTTAAAGGTTCTTGCATCCTGCTGTAATGGGGAGGTTATGACTTGGATCTCTTTCCCAGCCATGGTGGCCTGAGGGCACTCCCTCCTCTGACTCTGCCTCTGCCTTCTGTCTTCTCTGCCTGACTGCTCTTCCCCAGGTACCTGCATTGCTGACTCCTTCCCTCCCTTCCAGTCTTTCCTTAAATATCACCTCCATCCGAGACCCCTTTGTAGACCATCCTGTATAAGATGGCACTCACTTTCTCTCACTCACTTTTCTGATTCACATGTCCTGAGGACACAAAACTTTCTCTGAATTTCAAGGTAAAATTAACTCTTGATCAATGGAAAATTTAAAAACACTTCAGGCTTCACTGATTAGAGACTGCTGATAATTCAGGGTATAAAAATGATCTAAGTATTTTTGCATCATTTACTCCTTCCTCCTTAAATAGATACAAACAAGAAGTGAGGGGCTTTTGGGTTCAGTGAAGAAATGGACTGAGATTTAGGTGAGCTGGAGTCTCGTCTCAGGTCTACTCCTCAAGATTGTGTGCTGGGACCTCGTTCACTCACTTCACCCCACTTAACTCCTGGGGTGAGTTCCCCTTCCCTCCCCAGTTCCTTCCTCATAAAATGAGGCTGCCCCTGGGAAATCAGTTTGGTGAGAAACTGTTCTGAATTAGTACCATTTACAATGAACTTGTTACATTCCATCCAATAAATATATGTCTAACAGTTTCCATGAGCCAGACACAAAGTTAATGATAATGTGAAATAAAAGCTACCACGGACTATGTGTACATGTGTGAAGATAACAATGTTAATCTCAGTACTCTGTTTTGGGAAAAGTGGAGATGGGGAGCTGGAGGGAGGCTACCAGGTGCTATGTGCATGTATGTCACTATCAACATGATTTATATTATGATATGAGACTATAATGCACCAATAAAAGCTTATAAAAAGTATTTCTTGCTCTTAGTTCATAGGTAATAGGGGAAATAACTTACATATTAGAATTAAATATATATTTAAAATGATGTAGTATAGTTTTATATTTTATACTCATCTTTAGATGAAGAAACCGAGCTGAGGTTCAGTGAAGTGATTTATCCAAGAATACACGGTTAATAAGCAGTGAACTTAGGGCCTTCCAAAGAAGTCAACAAACTTGATTACTTCAAGGATAGAATTAAATTCATTTCCCTAACATTATTCCCCTTAAAAATTCTAAGGAGTATAGATTGTAAAGCTAAATGCTTCATTTATGTTTTGATAACCTTGGGGAAGCTGTAGGAGAGGGCTCGTTGGGAGTTGATCCTTGTATTTTTGCAGCTTGATAGTCTATCTATACCAATATGCAAAAACGATCAGGATTTACATGCCTCAAGATTAATAGTTTGTCCACCTGTGTACACAGTCCAGTATTTGGACAGGATGAGTTATGATTAATTTAAATCAATAATTGGAGATGAAGCCCACTACTATTCTACCCATCCCATAAGAAAGGAGATTGAGTGGGATCATAAAATTCACAAAAGACACCTGAAAGGCACCATAAAAAACGGTCATAGTTAATGCCTGGGTCAACACAATCCACCTTTGATTTAAGTTTAAAAATCCTATGAGAGAAGAAGCCACGAGGGGTCCTGACACACCCATCCTGACTATGAACTAATTTTTCCCAGATGATCAGAGGACCCTTTTATAAGGAATTCACTTCCCTGAATTTGACCTTGCTCAGTGACTTTCGAGTGAAGAAGAAAATGATTGCCAGATTGAAAGAGGACTCTTTTATTCTTCAGCCAGACTCGGATCAGCTGTGAAATAAGATAATGATACCTGGTGAATGAACGCCCCTAAGGAGTCATCCCTCAATCTATAGCTGCAAGAAAGAGATAGCTACATGGTGCAGAGGTTTTGCAACTCCATTCTTTTTAAAATAAGGTCACCACATCACATTGTAAAATCCAGGCATTTCTTAGCTGGAAGTGACCTGTCCCGTCACCTATTAACTCCTTAAATTTACAAAGACTGACCCTAACATTATCACACTGATGTCTCTGATGCTCTTTGAGGTAGGGTAGACACCAGAACTTCCATTTTCCCTCCAAGCTAGTCTATTGGAGAAGAGCCCTAATTACAGTTGTAATCTCTGAATTTGGCAACTGGTCAATGCCAGTCTTACAGAACAGGACCCAAAACTCAGCAGGACAAGGTAGCCTCCCATGGTTATCCAGGGAATGGGTACCAGTGCAGGATGTGAGTGCAAACCACTGATTGTTTACCAATGCTAAGACGAGCAGCCATTGCCTAGGGCCATGTCATCCAGCAGCATCTTGCTTCCTCCCTCTCTGTCCCTAAATGTCCCAGGAACTTGAACTTGTCTACCTGCCCTCTTCTTCTGCTACCACTTTTATTTTCCCACTTGTACTTTACTAAGGGAATATCACCTAATCCTAACACATACACACACACACACACACACACACACACACACACACACACACACACATCCTCTTTCTCCCCTCCCACGCTGACAATCAGGAACACCCTTTCCGTTTTATGTGATTTGGTGCTGTTGTTTTGTTTTCAAATTTAATAACCATGGGGCAGATAAGATAATGAGGTACCAATGCTTCCAGTTATAGGAAATTTAGAAATGATGATAATCATTTTTCCTAGGATAATAATTCTTAAGTGCTTAGTATAGGGCTTGACCTACTAGCTACTCAATTGATGGTAGATAGCCTCATCATTAGTATAATTACTCTTGGCCACTCAGCTAATTAAAAGCAGAACCAGTATTTAAAGCCAAGCCTTCAAACTCCTTGCCCAGAGCTCAGTAAGGGCTGCCTCAACTGGTCAAGATACTTTAGTTAAGTTGTATAGATAAGAAAGGCTATGAACTTGGGAAAGGGGAGGGAGTGCGGGGCTCACAAAAGTGAGACAAATTACTGCTTGTCAGCCACTCAGGAAGGGTCATCTAGGGTTGAGTCCTGCATGGGTGCTGAAAAATGCAATGCTGAGACTGAATGTATGTATTGCTTGGGTCGTTGACATGAATAGGCAAACTGAAGGATTTATGTGACTGGAGAGGAAAGGCTGATAGAGAGCGGGACAGAAATAACTTACTTGTACTTCCTGAGTTGTTTTTTCCCCCCCTTCGGATCAAAAGTGATAGAGGAGATGATGGCAGAGGAAGATTTTTGGAGGCTGGAAAAAAGTGGAAAGGTTTCTTTCTAAACTTTGGACAGCTTCTGGATTATATCAGTTTTTAGACTGGCCGAGAAATCACTTGACACCCCCAGCCCTGCTCTTCTGCCTACCCCACTGAGCACTGCCACACATCCTTACATTTATTCCTGTCTCTGTCCTAGACCACTGCAAAGCCCAAGGATCCATATTCTCCTCAACTGCTCCCCAGAAAACCCTTTCCAAGACACTGCCCCCTACCCCGGGTGGGCCATGTGGACTCTGTCTTCTCCTCCCCCCTCCTTCCTCACACTTGTGTATTTGGTCTTTGCCGCAGGGGCTGACCCCACATGTTATATTACTGCGTGTGGAGCACATTCAGCAGTGATTGACTTACACACATGCTTCATCTTCTGTTCTTTCTATTAGGGGTGTGATCTGGAAGATGAATGTTTATAACATGACCCAAGGAATTTCATCCTCCTCTGGAAAACTGCGTAGGAGCGAATCCTAATGGAGAAAGAATAATGTCTTTTGGGCTGCAGCCAAATGTTTGGGCTTGTTTTTAAAAGACTCTGTGTGCACCTTCTCCTGTTTATTTCAAACTCACCACGTTGCCACAGTCCCTAACTTGCTGGGGGTGGGGGCAGAGGGGAGCGGTGATGAATGAAGGAGCCTCTCTGTTTTCACTGAGAATCCACTTTGCTGTGATGATGTGCCAATTCCGTATTAAGCGACTTCTTGAACAGGCACCTTAAAAGGCTGCATAGCTCTCAGCTTCTGAATTGCATCTGCAGGTGGGGGTGGGGCAGAACCCTGAAAGGTAAATCCTATTGAAATGCTGGGAGTACTCAGGCAGAAGAGCAATTCTTGCTAGTGGGAAACAGCTCAGCAGTGCCTGCCCCTGGGAGGGCCTTGGGAGGGGGCTTCCATGGTGGAATGACAGGATTTGTTGTTGAACCTGGTTCATTCACAAGGAAATGATATAACCAAAATGAACCTCAGTTTCTTCATTTGCAAAAAGTATCCCTGGGGCAACTGCAAAGATTAAAATATCTGTAAAGAGGATAATCATTTTAAAATACTTCCTGCTGGATTTTTGTTTCTTGACAACCACCAACATGATCTTAGAGAAGAAATAGAGTGGTTGCTGCCTCAGGAAGGAGAAAGGTGTTATGTATATGGCTGGAGAATTGAAACTCTACTAGGATTCCAAGAAATATGGTGATTTTCTCTGGGTAGAAACTGAGGAAATGTTAAGGCCTTTTAAAGAATTCCTGCAATAATTATGACATCTCTTAGGTGACAGATTAGACAAGGCACAGTGGTAGCAAAATAATCTGGGCTAGAGCATAGAGTTTCTTCCAAAATGAGATTACCATGTGGGAATTCCTAGGCTGCATGGCATTTAGAGATTGTACCAGCCTCAGGCAAAGCTACCACATGATGGTAAAGAACCCTTCCCAGGGGTTAGGGTACAGACTCTACCTAGATGTGGGGAAGTAAAGGGTCCTGCCTCTGTAGTACCAGGAAGCTCTGCAGTGGATATCTAGCTGGTTGTCCAAAGACCAGTGAACACACTGCATGGTAGAGTCAGCAGTTAGATGTCCCCAATACCCCAAACAAGAGCCTCATTAAAAGTGGCCAGCAAGCCAGGCATGGTAGTGCACGCTTGTAATCCCAGCATTTGGGGGGCTGAGACCGGAGGATCAAGGTTCGAGGCCAGCCTCAGCTACTTAGTGAGGCACTCTGCAACTTAGTGAGACCCTGTTTCAAAATAAAAGAATAAAAAATAGGGCTGGGGGTGTAGCTCAGAGGTAGAATGCCCCTGAGTTCAATCCCAGTACTGCAAAATTAAAAAAAAAAAAAAAAAAGTGGCCAGCAAGGGGAGGCAGCAGTGAACAGGCCATGTTGTTTCAGATACTAGATGGGTGTGAAGGTACAGACCCAGCTAACTGCATTGGGTCAGAGATTTAACTGGTAACTTCTCTTCCTCATTAATATAGGGACACATGAGCTCCCTTACTCACTAGATGTCATCTTGGTTGGGGGAAATATAAATTCTTAAACATTTTCTCAAAGAAACTTAGTTTATCTTAAATAATCTAAACTTTAAAAGACTGCTTTGAATCCAAAGACTCATAAATGGAAACGTTCCTGTCTCCTGTTCATCCCCACCCTCTGGTATAGTGGGATGGGATTCATTGCAGAGATTAGTTAAAGAGAAACAGAGAGATCCAACAACTTATATGCTATTATACCTTAACCTAACCGTGTATTTAATAGCACCACAAACAGGAGACAATTACTGCATGTGAGTTTCCTCAAGTGTAATTGAAAATATCAAATTGGGTAGAATTCTTCAATATGAAAAGCTCCTCATTCTTGGTATATTAAGTTCTGCTAACACAGATCAGGAAGAAAGTGTATACATATTCATTTTTCACAGGTTGATTTTATTTATAACACTGAAAGAAAAGAAAAATGGAAATAGTTCATTATCTCTCAGTTTATTTTTTCATTGAACATAGTTAAGACTTTTTCCCCTGATGCTCCACAAGTAGGAGGGGAGTTAAGACATCATAGCAATGTCCTTTTTTTTTTTTTTCATGATGACATTTGAGTCACTTGTGGTGTTCCTCATCGTCTCTTTCTTAGTACTCCATGGGTTGGGTCTCCACTTAGCCAACTGCCAGTGCATTTTTTTTCTACTGTCCCTTTTCAACTGTATTCTAGACTTCTAATTATTTAGTCATTATTTCTCATTTAATTTGTATGCCTCCCATGAAATATTATATCCATTTTGCAGACAAAGAAACAATGTGTTCCATATAATAGAGCAATACAGGGGCAGATTTAAGAGAGGATATTTCTAAATATCTATTGCACATTAAAAATGCAAGAAATTTTATCTGGTCCATGGTGCTTATTAAAGGAATGGATCTTATAGGAGTCCTGGCTGCAGTGCCTATAACCTGGAGGCTGAAAGATGGCACAAAGATTGAGGGTTAGAGTGCTCTACCTTGGCCATGCCCATCATGATCCTCCAGGAATGGATCCCAATGGTGGAGAAAGGAAATATAGCTGTCTGTCCTGTTCCCTTGCCTTAGGAAATTTCTCCAGAGAGGACAAACAACCACTTTCACATCTGAATAAGAAAAAAGTTAGGCAGAGTGGTGCATGCCTCTAGCCCCAACACTTGGGAGGCTGAGACAGGGCTAGGGGTATAGCTTGAAGGTAGAATGCCACTGGATTCAATCCCTAATACCCCCCACCCCCGGAAAAAAAAGAAAAAGACAGTGCCTTTTCAGAAGGTAGAATATGCACCCCTTTTCCTGCCATCAAAGCCAGAAGGTGTGGCTTCTCAAAAGAACCCCCCCACACACAATCTGAAGAAAATCACAGACATGCAACACTACTTAGGAGGTGTCCATCAAAACCCCAGGCTTCCTTCAGCTCCAAATTCTCCCTCAACTCTGCGTGTTAGGGGTAGGGTTTGACAGGTGATGATGGTGATGATATGGTTATATGTTCTTTAAACCACAGCTGTTGAAATTTTCATGCACATTGTCACCAAATTTAGCAATTAAGAAGCAAATTTTCACCCTTTTAAAAAACCCCCTTCACCTAAAAATTCATTCATTCTATGAGAGCAAACATGGGCATGATCATATGCCCTATTAGTCTGAGGTGACTAAGAGGTAGTTTAACTGATGATTTTTAATTTTTTTCCAAAGGAAATATTGTGGGGAGGGGCAATTCCTACAACAGCTAATGGCTGTCAGCCCTGGGTGAAATAGAGGGCTGGTGGGAGCTCCACCCTCCTTCTTATTCTTTCTGCCTCTCCCACACATGCCTGGGACATCCTTTCAGAATCCCCTGGGCTCCATGGAGTATAGTTTGGAAATCACTGCATATATAAAATATGAGAGCAAGAAAACCACACGTGAAGAATTATTACTAAGGGTTCCCATAAGCATCATGCTTGTACTTTGGAGAATTATGATTCATTAACCAAAGAACTCACCACCATTTCTTCAAGGGCACTTTATCCCTGGAATGTTGCACCCACAGAGTGAGTTGATGGCATTGTCTTGGAGCTCATTTTAAGTTTCAGTCAATACTGTCCTTTTGCTTTGGCTTTACTTAAATATTGAAATTAAAGACATTTTTGTTTGTCCAGAAATGGTGCTAGATATAGCAGGAGTCATTAAAATGTCTAAAAACAGATGTATCTCAGGAAACTCCTAATATAGCCAGAAAAAAGACAGAGAGACAGACAGAAACACACACATATGCATGTATGCATACATGTAAAGTAAAATAATAAAAAGCATGAATAACAATCCAAGACAAGTGAAGAGATACTATAGGACAACATGTGATTAAATAGATAAGCTCATTGTCCAAGAAATAATTTCCATAAGGATTTAGTACTAACATTGCCCCTGTGTCACAGTGGCATCCTAACTATGAAATCTAGAAAAATGATGGAGGTCCAATTCTACTTTCCTTGTCTCTGGTGGTGTTTTACCTGGAATGTCGATTTGGTTCTGGGAACTTTGTGTTAAGAGGAGTATGGGCTTTGATGTTAAATTGTGTCCTGAGAGGAAGTGTTGATGGAGTTGTAGTTGCTTTGCCTGGAGAAGGTAGGTTGTTTATTTCAAGAGATTTTTGTGAAAAAGAATATGGCCTGTCTCTGTACAACTCTTCCTCCCCCAGTGGGGCTGACACCAGGGGGTGCCATTGATACAGATTACACCATAAAGTGTGTGTCCTTTAGAGCTGGGCAATACAGTGGCTCTGTCATAGCCATTTCAAAAAGGGATTTGAGGTTTTCCATATGCCTTCAAAAGGTAGATAAAAATTAAAAGGGCAACTGGGTATGGTGGTAAACTATAATCCCAGTACTTGGGAGACTGAAACAGGAGGATCTCAGATTTGAGGCCCACCTCAGCAACTTGGTGAAGCCCTCCACAACTTAGGACTTGTTTCAAGTTAAAAAACAAAATAGGGCTGGGGGTGTTGCTCAGAGGTAGAATATCCTTGGGTTCAATCTCCAGTACCAAAAAAAGAAAAAGAAAAAGAAAAAAAAAAAGCAGCTAAGGAGAAGTAAGATTTTGACTTAAGGTAAGGCATTCTAATCTGGGAGAAGATCAAAGGGACACATCTAGACACAGGTGTTTAGAAAGGGTTCTGGTAGAGGGCAATCCATGCCTTCAAGATGAGAAGTGTCATAATGATGGCAACCAATGAATCATGCTTTTATGACGTGACTGGCCTTGTGGCATTTTATGTTCTTCATAAGTGTCTTCCCAATCACTAGGACAATACTCCCAGGTAGGAACTGTAATCATCTTTAATTGATAGATGAAGAAACTGAAGCTTAGACGACCTGTGTTACTCTCCTAAAGTCACACAGAGAACAAATAAAAGAGCTGGCATCCGAGCTCAAGTTTCTCTGATTCTAGAATGTAAAGTCTAAATTGTCATGCCACATTTCCTCTCAGCAACAAATTACAAAAATCTCATCTTTCTTGGTGAGGTCAATTGTCCAGTGTCTTGGCCTTGCAAATCAAAGGGTAAATCATTTCTGCAGAATAAGGGCAGGCTATGCCGGCCTGGTCTTGCTCCTGCTACTCACTGATATCTAGATCTGGGACTCAGGCTTGAACCTGCACACCTGGGCTCCAGATGGGGAAGCTGTCCCACATGTAGCATATGCCTCCGGACCCAATTCCATCACTTCAGCCACCCAGGGCATGAATGACGTGCCAAGGCTCATGCTGGATATTTTGACTTTGCCATTTCTCAAATGCCCTCTCCAAAAATAACACGTTAAGGAGGCAAGATGTGGTCTTACAGGATATTTCGGGATATACTCTGTACGCACTGTCACTTTGGAAACACTGAGATGAAAGGGAGAGGCAGCACCTTCTGCTCCTTGTGCCTCCAACAGCTGTGGCTCTCCAGTGGCCAGGGCTGCCTCTGAGCAGGGAAAAGCACAGTGAGGTCCTCACTGAGGCTCTGTTAGTACTAAAACAGATGTTCCTTTAGCACTCACGTCTTAGGTGGCCACTTTCATGGGGTGGAAAAGGATAATCTAAACCTTCCTGTTCTTGCCAAAATAACCATGTGTAGGTCTTTGTTCTGCATGTCTCTGGAACACACAGACAGATTTCCAAGCAGTAGGAGCCTCCTGTCCTGTTCAATCTTTGGACAAACTCTTGTTCTGCCCATTTTACCCCAGTTTCCTGAAACTCTGGCAGTAGGACTCCCATGGCCGAAGCCTGTGAGAACTGCCTTTGTAGGGAGTTTTCACAGCAAAAGCCATCAAGGCAGGCAGTGAGGGACGCTGGGCTTCCAGCCAATTACAGCAACAACAGGTATTGCCTTGGCTGTCTGGGCTGAGAAGTTATCCATCTATCTACAAGTTGGCTGGCCTTGTCTGGCTTCATTTCAGGAAGGAAGGTGGAGGAATCCCTACTCAGAGGCTACAGTAGTCTCTGCCTGGCTGGGGTAGAGGATTGCAGAGGGTAGACCTATGGCTGGTCTAAAAACTTGGGGATTCTTTTGACCCTCAAACTAATAAAGAAAGAATCTGGGGAGCAATAAAACTGATCCTCCAAAGCAATCAAAACATGGACACCAGAAATTTATATTCAAACTATTCCTCTCTTTTCTTTCCCCATGAGCTTGTGATAAAGTAGAAAGAAAAATGGACTTGGAGCAAGAACACTCAGATTTGGGCCTGTCTGTGCATGCCTGTGGGGCCCTAGGCAAGTTGTCTTTTAGTTGTAAGACCTGTATCTCCAAAGCCCCTTTCCACTATAAGATTAAGACCTAAGAGTTCTCCATTATATAAATAGGATTCTTCCAAGGCCATAATTATTCCCACAATCAAGAACTACTTATTAAGTAAGCAGCAGTGTGTGATTTTCTGAAGATAAGAATGAGAAGACATGGTCCCTATAGGCTAGACAGCTATGAATGGACCAATGATACAGCATGTGGGGTCTAAAGAGTTGACTAATTTATAATATGAAGTCATAATATGAACATTATGAATTGAATGACGCCCCCAAAGAGTCCATACCATAGAATAGTGAGTGATCAGGGTCCTTGGAGCTGAATTCTTCTACAGGGGAAACTCAACTTCTGACTTCAGGATGATACCTTCTGTTCCATTTTCTAAGAGCCTGAGCTACACAGGGATCCTCTGGAATGAGGCATAACCCAAGCATCTGCGTGGCAGAGCTGTGGCCCATTGCCATTTGGGACAGTCACAAAGAGCTGATGGATGCAACAGAAGGAACCTTTCAGGCACTGATGACCATAATACTGAAGGTCCAGGCTGCATAGCCACACTCACTAAAGAGAAATTTCTTTTATGGATGGTCTTTTTTGCTTTGAGGAAACAAAGACTATTTGAGTAACAACCAGCATTCAGTAAGGAGAGAAGCCAGGATTCAAGCACAGGCCATTGGACTCCAGAGCAAACCATTTTAGCCAGCATTCTGTGTTGCCTGCTCCGGGATGCTGCCAGCCTGAGCATCCATGGCAAAGGGACATCATCGACATGAGCAGTTCTCAAGCCACACCACTACTTGGACTCTCCTGGCAAGCTCCGTGAAAGATGTCCACGTCCACGCTCATCCCGAGTCCCCAGTTTCCTTGGTTTGAGGAGGGGCCTGAACATCAATACATTTTAACAGCTCCCTCCAGGTGACTCTAAATACAGTCAGGAGATGAATTACTGATGCCCCTAGTGATTGTGCAAATAAACCAAGCTCAGCTTTAGGGCTGCCTTTGTGGTGTGTCTCCAAGGTGGATTTGAACTGATTAGTTAATAGCTCATGGAAGTGGATACGGGATCTTTGAATTCTTCAAGGATAGATGAAGCCCTGGACCCATGAGAACTTTTGTCGTTGGTGAAAATTCTCTGCATGACATAGGCCTCCATTGGAGAGGTCACCCAAAGAAACACTGCTATGAATTCTTCTAGCAGTTGAATGGATGTTTGTTGCAAGATGATAAACTTAATCACTTAAGTTCCTATTAGTGAGTGAACACTCTCTCCCTCCTCTCTGGTTTTCAGGAACAGGAATTTTCCTAACCCCCCTCACTTCTTTTTTGTTTTGTTTTGTTTTTGTTTTTGTTTTTTTTTTTGGCGGTACTGGGGATTGAACTCAGGGGCATTCTACCTCCGAGCTATACCCCCAGCTCTATTTTTTATTCTTTATTTTGAAACCGAGTCTCACTAAGTTGCGGAGTGCCTCACTAGGTAGCTGAGGCTGGCCGTGAACCTGGATCCTCCAGTCTCAGCCTCCCGAATGCTAAGATTACAAGCGTGCGCCATCACGCCCAGCTCCCCCCCTCACTTCTTGCCTTGCTGATTGAATCACCTGATGGTGGCCAAGGACATGAGTCTGAAGAATAGCTCAGGCTCTTCCTCCCTCCTCTCCGTAAGAGCCAACAAGCTCACATTCTGCGGTGCTCTGTCATCTCCTACCAGGTTCCTCACTGGGAAGGCGTAGGTTCTCTAAGTTTCCTCACTGGTTCCTAACTGCATAGCAGAGAGCTAGCCATGCCATACGTCTCGGCTATTCTCACAATCCAAGGTGATTTTTGACTACCCTTTGCTTTATTTCTAGTCCATTTCTTAATTAGTTCATAACTTGGATGGTGGAAAGAGAGGTACATATTGACTTCTTAAGTAAATCCCACCGGTTCCCTTTAAAATGTCACATTTCCCTAGTCAATTCTTCCCATAACAAAAGAAACAAGAAACTTCTACAAATTCCCCCCCTCCCTATATGATTCCACCATTATACCACAACACTCATTACAGTATATTAGCTTTTCCTTGAAATAATAATCATCAAATCATTTATAATCCATGTTTCTACCCAGGAGTGGCAACGAGAACTTCAGGATTAATTGCAAGAGGTATAAAGAGCTTTGGGGACATTTCCCCCAGAGCTTCCATAAATAGCAAGAAGGATGCATAGTAACTCTGGCTTAATGTTTTCTTTTCTAAGTAGAGACCAAGTGGAATGAATGGCTTTTCAAGTCTTCCAGAGTCTGTATGACACGAGAAAGTTATTCTAGTAAAGGGAAACAGACCCTGGTCATCTGACACTAAAGAGGTGCCCTTCCCTTGGTGAACAGGAGTCAGGGGGAGGAGAAACACGTAGCCTTCAGCCTACATAAGTCATATCATCACAATCCTGGAATCTTTCTGAAGCACAGGGGTTATAGGGTGGAATTCCATAGGGCACGTGGCCTTCTTGGACTCTGTCCAAAGGAGTGAGTTATCAGAAGGCCCTCATTATGACCTGGGCCAGGAGTGGTGTCATCGGCATGCCCTGGGGTGGCTGGTAAAATGCTGGTGCTCATCAGTTTAATCATCACATGCTTGTTCGTACTGTCAAACCTCAGTTACATAAGAATCAACAGCCCAGTTTGCCACCCATCCACCCCCGTTCCTTCATCTCTTGGTTGAGCTTCTAGCTTGCTTTTCAGGCAACTCTAGGTGTTGGGCAAAATGATTGTCATTTGTTTGAAATACCCAGTCCAAAGAATTTTCTCATGATCTGTTGTTTTCCGTCACTAGCACCTCTATTCCACGTCATGCTCTTGACTAATTGAGGTTGCTAAAGGCATAAGGTTCTGCTAATGGACTCTGCCCTCTCAGAGGAGTCAAATACCAGGACAATGTCACAACAGTGAACGGAAGAGCCCATCCCGCCAGGTCCTGGTGGTAAGAGGCCTCAGAATCCACCTTTAGGCTCTTACTGGCTCTAGACTGAAAACCATCTCAGCTCCATCCACCAGTGTAAGTGATTTAATGACAATTTGCAAAGTGTCAAGCTTAAACAGAAAGAAGACATGAACATCGTGCAGGAACTTGACCCCCAGAAGAGATACCTAGGAACAGATTATTTTTCTATGGTATTTGACAAGAAAAAAAAAAAAAAAAAAACAAGTATGGATTTTCTGTTTGTTCCTGACCTCTGACATTCTTTTTATCATTTTGAACAGCACTTAGAGCTCTGGCAGACTTTCTGTTCTAAAATCTTTTGTAGGAGACTTATTTTTTAGCTATTTCCAATCATACCTGATAAAGCCAGTGCTTTTCCTGGGCTCATCAATCTACTCTGGAGGAAATTCACTCCTTTTGTGACAATATTGATTGTCAAGTTTTGTGTGTTTAGATGGCAGGCTTCCTTTAAAAATCTGTTTTCTCCATTCATCTGTTGACAGACACCTAGGTTGCTTCCATAATTTAGCTATTTGATTTGTGCTGCTATTAACATAGATATACATATATCACTATAGTATTCTGACTTTAATTCTTTTTGGAAAGATACCAAGGAGTTATGATATGGCTGGGTCATATGGTGGTCCCATTCCTATTCTGTGTGTGTGTGTACGTGTGTGTGTGTGTGTATTTGTGTAGTACTAGAGATTGAACCCAGGGGCATTCTACCTCTGAGCCACACCCCCAGCCCTATTTTACTCTTTTATTTTGAAACAGGGTCTCACTAAGTTGCAGAGGGCCTCACTAAATTGCTGAGGCTAGCTGCGAACCTGTGATTCTCTTGTCTCAGCTTCCCAAGTACTGGGATTACAAGCATGTGCCACCATACCCTGCTCCATTCCTATTCTTTTGAGGAACCTTCCATACTGATCTCCATAGTGGCTGTGTTCATTTTAATTTTCAATCCTACCAATAGTGTTTAAGATTTGCTATTTTCCCACAGCCTTGCCAGCATTTATTATTGTTTGAATTCTTGATGAATGAATAAAGACAATGTGGTATATGCAAACAGTGAAATTTTACTCAGCCATAAAGAAGAACAAAATTGGATAATTTAGAGGAAAATGGATGAAATTAGAGAATATTATGCTAAGTGAGATCAGCCAGTCTCAGAAAGTCTAGGTTCATATGTTTTCTCTCATATGTGGAAGCTAGAGAAAATACAAAACAGAAGAGGTTTCAGGTAAATGAGGAGAGATCAGTAGAATAGTGGGAGGAGGATGGGAAGAGAGATGAGGGGAAGGGAGAATTGATGAAGAAAACCGATCAAATAATGCTATGTCCATATATGAAGGTATCACTACCAATATCACTAACGTGTGGAAAGAATCACACCAAGCGCTGAGTGCGTGTATGTTTTGATCACTCTGAACCTGACATGATGTATAATTGCAATGCACCAATGAAAGTATATTTAAAAATTTGTTTTCCCTCATTACAAAAGAACTATGGTAAAAATCCTGACACTGTAGGCATCTGGGTAATGATCTGACCCCTTTATTTATTTATTTTTTAATTTATTTTTATTGTAGTAATTTGTGCAATAAAGCATACATCTTTGTTAAGTACAAGTTGTTAAAAACATATTTGCATACAATTCTCATTTGACCCCTTCCCCAATTCCCACCCCGTTCCCTCCCCCTTCCTCCCTCTCAGGTTCAGTTCAGTGAGTGACCTTGATATGATTGTGTAAGTACATCATGTGCCTTAGGGTGTCCCTCTGCCCCATGCATCCACTACAATTAAATCAACTTCTTTGCTTATCGAGGATCTCTCCTTTTCATTTGGAGACCCTCCTATGCCCCATCTTCTCCCTAGCATCTGCATATTAGGGAGAACATATGCTTCTTTACTCTTTGTGACTGACTAATCTCACTTAACATAATGTTTTCCAGTTGCATCCATTTCCCTGCAAAGAACATGGTTTTGTTCTTCTTTATGGCTGAGTAAAATTCCATTGTGTACATATCCCATAGTTTTGTAATCCATTCATCTGTCGATGGACATCTTGGCTGCTTCCATAGTTTGGCTATTGTGAACTGAGCTGCTATAAACATAGATACACATGCATTGGTCTGATAATTTGGTTTCCATTCTTTTGGGTATATACCCAGTAGTGGTATTGCTGGGTCATACGGTAGGTTCACTCCCATTCGTCTGAGGATCCTCCATACTGTTTTCCACAGTGGTTGCACAAGTTTGCACTCCCACCAACAATGTATTAGGGTTCCCACTTCTCCACACCCTCGCCAGCAGGTGTTGTTGTTCGTGTTTTTTATGATTGCCATTCTGACTGGAGTTAGGTGAAATCTCAGGGTAGTTTTGATTTGCATCTCTCTGATTGCCAATGATGTG